>CM053336.1:29390136-29494438 GCA_028583605.1 Dastarcus helophoroides
ACCAAGGACCAGTCCGTATCACAAAAATCTTTATCAAAAATCTCACTTTTTTAAGTCAAGAAAATTATTCTTTTTTTCGAAAATTTCGTTTTCTCTTCAAAATGTAGTTTTTTTGCAAATTTTAACCTTTTTTAAGAATTTCTAGGTATTTATTTCATAATTTTAATATTTTCCAATTATTGGCTTTTTTCAAGATTTCAAATTGAATTGTCACCGATAAGCGTTTTTGTCAGCGATTGGATGACTCGAATGAAACTACACATTTCAGTTACACTATATACATTTTTCGTATATTCATAATACGACTAGTCACTTCCGAGTGCAGTTATCGAATGTTTTATATTTTAAAAAAAGGAAGTAGTGGAGTCAACTACTCGCAGGTAGTCTACCCTTCGTAAAAATGCTCTATACAAAATTGTTCTGTGCCCTAACGGTAATTTCTAAAAATAAAATGTTGGCTTGGCTCAACATAAATTATTCTTCGACTTTTTTTTTTAATTTGAGGTTTTAAGAAGTTCAACCTTTTTTTAAATTCTGACTGGCAAAATTTGGCTAGTAAAAATATCAAATTTAAACTTTTTCCGTTATTTTTCAAAATTTCCATTTTTAAATTTTGGCTTTTTTTCCAAAATTTTTACTTATCCTATAAATTTCTGTGTCATAGCAGTAAATATTTCTAATAAGGTTAAAAGTTTCAAAAAAGTAATATTGTTCAAAAAAGTCAAATTGAAAATAGTTAAAACTTTCAAAAAAGTTCCAGATTGAAAAAAGTTGAATTTTTCAAAGCGAAAATTTTGCAATATAATCAAAAATAGGGGGAGTTTCAAAACAAAACTGGAAATTTTGAATAAACACGACATTCTAAGCAAACGTCCAATTTTTTAAAATAAAAACAAAATTCGAAAAAATGGCAAAATTTTGAAATATCCGAACTATTAAAAATAAGTAGGCATCAATGAGAAAATCAAAATTTTAAAAAGAAAGGCTAAAATAGCTCAAAAAAAGCTTTTTTTTAAGTTAGGAAAGTCATGGTTTTAAAATAGGGTTGAAATTTTCAAAATAGATATTTTGGAACGAAAATTATAATTTTCAGAATACTACAAATTTACACAAGAAAGACATAATTTCGAGGAAAAGGTGACGTTCTTCAAATTTTAAGTTTATTACAATTTTTGGCTTCTGAAAATTATAACCTTTTTCAAAATTATTTGCAAATTTAGATTTTTGAAAAATTTTACTATTAAAAATTTTGTCTTTATTGGAGACCTTTACTTAATGTATTTTTTTTTCATTATAATTTTTGGAACTTTTTGACTTAAAACGTCTTTCTACTTACTTTTTTCAGAATTGTGACTTTTAAAAACTTTACCTCTTCCTCGAAATTGTTTATTTTTGTAAATTACGAATATTTTCAAAATGTTAATTTCCTTTATTATCTTCAAAAAATGAAATACAAATCTTGTTCCCTGAAACCAAGAATGATTAGGAAACACAAAAAAGGTTTCTTCAGAAAGATACTTTCTGAAGATGATAGCTTGGCTACCGAAACGGGTTAGCGCAACATTTGTTGTGTTTTTAAAGCTTTCTGGGTTTCAGGGGACAAGATTTGTATTTGTTTTTTTTTAATTTTACCTTTTTTATGAAATTTTGCCTTTTTCTTTAAATTTTGATTCTTTTAAATTCACAATTTTTTTTAAAATTTATTTTGACTTTTTCCAGAATTGTAACTTAAAAATTTAAAAAAAAATTGTGAATTTAAAAGAATCAAAATTTAAAGAAAAAGGCAAAATTTCATAAAAAAGGTAAAATTAAAAAAAAACAAATACAAATCTTGTCCCCTGAAACCCAGAAAGCTTTAAAAACACAACAAATGTTGCGCTAACCCGTTTCGGTAGCCAGGCTATCATCTTCAGAAAGTATCTTTCTGAAGAAACCTTTTTTGTGTTTCCTAAGCGTTCTTGGTTTCAGGGAACAAGATTTGTATTTCATTTTTTGAAGATAATAAAGGACCAGTCCGTTGCTCCTAAAAAACTTGACATTCTGGAAGATTTAAAATTTTTAGAAAGTCAATATAGTTAACATTTTTAATAAGTCGACAATTTCCAAAAAAAAACGAACTTTTCAAAAACCTCAAATTCCCAAAAAATATTCGAAATATTCATAAATAGTTGAAAATGCGGAAAATAATTAAATTCTCAAAGATCATGCACTAAAATCAAAAATTTCAGAATAGGCGGAATTTCAAAACAAATATGAAAATTTCGACAAATTCTGATCAAAAGTCTAAATTTTCAAAATAAAAACAAAATTCGGAAAGAGATCAAAATTTTGAAAAATTCGAACTTTTAGAAAAATTAAACGTCATTAATAAATTCAAAATTTTTAAATAATAGATAGAATGTTTTAAAAAAATTCAAAATTTCCAAACAGGTGTAAATTTAAAAAGGTCAATATTTCGTAAAAAAGTAATAAATTAAAGAAAATTTTAAAATAGTCAGTGCCTCGAAAAAAAATTAAAATTGTCAAAAAAAAACCAAAAGAAATTAGATTTTCAAAAAAGTCACAACTGGTAAAAAAATGGAAACAATATCAGAATTTTCAAAGATTATAAAACGGAAATTAATATTTTGAAAATATTCGTAATTTACAAAAATACACAATTTCGAGGAAGAGGTAAAGTTTTTAAAAGTCACAATTCTGAAAAAAGTAAGTAGCAAGATGTTTTAAGTCAAAAAGTTTTAAAAATTATAATGAAAAAAAAAATACATTAAGTAAAGTTCTCCAATAAAGACAAAATTTTTAATAGTAAAATTTTTCAAAAATCTAAATTTGCAAATAATTTTGAAAAAGGTTAAAATTTTCAGAAGCCAAAAATTGTAATAAACTTAAAATTTGAAGAACGTCACCTTTTCCTCGAAATTATGTCTTTCTTTTGTAAATTTGTAGCATTCTGAAAATTATAATTTTCGTTCCAAAATATCTATTTTGAAAATTTCAACCCTATTTTAAAACCATGACTTTCCTAACTTAAAAAAAAAGCTTTTTTTGAGCAATTTCGGCCTTTCTTTTTAAAATTTTGATTTTCTCATTGATGCCTACTTATTTTTAAAAGTTCGGATATTTCAAAATTTTGGCATTTTTCCGAATTTTGTTTTTATTTTAAAAATTTCGACGTTTGCTCAGAATGTCGTGTTTATTCAAAATTTCCAGTTTTGTTTTGAAACTCCCCCTATTTTTGATTATATTGCAAAATTTTCGCTTTGAAAAATTCAACTTTTTTCAATCTGGAACTTTTTTGAAAGTTTTAACTATTTTCAATTTGACTTTTTTGAACAATATTACTTTTTTGAAACTTTTAACCTTATTAGAAATATTTACTACTATGACACAGAAATTTATAGGATAAGTAAAAATTTTGGAGAAAAAGCCAAAATTTAAAAATGGAAATTTTGAAAAATAACGGAAAAAGTTTAAATTTGATATTTTTACTAGCCAAATTTTGCCAGTCAGAATTTAAAAAAAAGGTTGAACTTCTAAAAACCTCAAATTAAAAAAAAAAGTCGAAATCTTTCAAAACTGGAAATTTCAAGAATAATTTGTCTTGGGCCAAGCCAACATTTTATTTTTAGAAATGTACCGTTAGGGCACAGAACAATTTTGTATAGAGCATTTTTACGAAGAGTAGACTACCTGCGAGTAGTTGACTCCACTACTTCCTTTTTTTAAAATATAAAACATTCGATAACTGCACTCGGAAGTGACTAGTCGTATTATGAATATACGAAAAATATATATAGTGTAACTGAAATGTGTAGTTTCATTCGAGTCATCCAATCGCTGACAAAAACGCTTGTCGGTGACAATTCAATTTGAAATCTTGAAAAAAGCCGATAATTGGAAAATATTAAAAATATGAAATAAATACCTAGAAATTCTTAAAAAAGGTTAAAATTTGCAAAAAAAACTGTACATTTTGAAGAGAAAACGAAATTTTCGAAAAAAAAAAATAATTTTCTTGACTTAAAAAAGTGGGATTTTTGATAAAGATTTTTGTGAAACGGACTGGTCCTTGGTTATCTTTAAAAATTAAAATACAAATCAAGGAAGACTAAAAAACACAACAAAGGTGCGTTTCGATAGCCAGAGAGATACTGCAAAAGGTTTTAAAAAAAGTCAACATCTTCCAAATTAAAAATTTTGAGAAAAATTTGAAATATTGACAAAGCCGATAATTGTTGGGTTCAAATTGTAATTTGAAAAAATCAAAAATTTTAAATAACTTTTTATAAATTTTCAAAAAAGATCAAAAAAACTGAAGATTATGAAAAAAATCCAAAACCTACGAAAAATTAGTATTATTCAAAAAAGTCAAAACATTCAGACGGAAGAAAATTTAGGGAAAAAGAGATTAATTTCTAGAATAGTCGAAATTCCAAAAAATTGTTAAAATTGTCGAAAAAGCCGAAAATTTCGAAAAAAGGTGAAATTTTCAAAACAGTCAACGATTTAAAAATATTCGAAAGTTTAAAAAAAATCGAAATTCTGTGAAAAAAATGGAAGTTGAGAAATATCTAAAATTTTTAGATTAAGTCCAAATTTAAAGAAAAAGTTAAAATTTTTAAACAAATTTTGAAATAAACGAAAATTATAAAAAAATATGAAAGTGTTTGAATGAAGGCGAAATATCAGGAAAAGGGAGATTAAAAGGATCAACAATTTCAAGAAATAAAGTAGCATTTTTCAAAAAAATACTAAATTGGCATTATCAAAAAGAGTCGAGAGTGTTAAAGTTTCAAAAAGCCAAACATCTTTAAAAAAAATTAGCAATCTGAGAAAAAGTCGAAAATTATTTGAAGTCAACATTTTTAAAATGGTCAAAATTTAAAAATATATTTAACATTGAACGAAAGAGCCAAAATTATCAAAAATATCTGTTTTTTTAAAAGGTACACTGACAAAAAGTACGATTCTCAGAAAAAAATTTCAAAACAAGACCATATTTTCCAAAAAAAATTTCAAAACAAGACCATATTTTCCAAAAAAAATTGAAATTTAAACAAAAAAATAATAAAATTATTCAAATACCAAAATAGGAATTTTTAAAAAAAGCCAAGAGTCTTAAAGTTACAAAGAGTCGAAATTCTTAAAAAGAGTTGGATATGAAATTTGCAAGTGGTCGTAATTTTGAAAAAAATATCAACAATTTGAGAAAAAGTATAAATTTTGAAAAGACAAAATTTTCAAATGAAATTTTTAAAGTTAACATTTTTCAAATGGTCAAAATTTAAAAAAATATTTAAAATTGGAAGAAAGAATCAACAAAATCAAATAATACATTTTCTTAAATTCTCAAAAAAAATGCTACTGATAAAAAAATTACAATGCTCAGAATAAAAAATTTCAAAATAAGTTTAAATCTTTAGAAAAAAGAAAACATTAAAAATATCGAAAATTTCAAGAAAAAACTAATAGAATTCTTCAAAAAACAAAATAGGTATTTTTGAAAAGAGTCAAGAATTTCAAAATTTCAAAGGGACGAAAATCTCAGAGGAAGTTGAAATATGTCATTTTGTGAATTATAACCAAGAATTAATCTTTTACGTACAAAAAAATTTGACTAACATTTTTTTCTAAAATTATGATCAAAATACATTCACAATTTAATTAATACGATTCAAATAATAAATCATAGTCAAGCGAAGTTAATATTTACAGAAAATCATATCCTAAGATGCCTATAAGGGGCATGTCTGACGTCTGTCTTCCTTCTTATAGAACCCGTATTGGGATTCTTCGTCATTTTAAATAATCTATTTTCAGCTGTCAAATCAGCAAACGGTGCAGGCTGAACTCTAATATTTTTTGTAATATTTCGTCGAAACAAAGCTGACTCTTCTTCTCGTGAAACTTCCACTCCATATCTTGGGTTGAGGAGATGTTCCCGTCTCGACTGTCGTTGACGTGCGATTTGTTGACGCAAACGTTTTCTCAGGACGGGGTCACCTCGACATACGTTCGTCCATTTCGAATTAGCAAAACAGGCGTTGACTAGTGATTTTGGGTCAAGGAACCTGAAAAAAAGAAAATGAAAAATAATACAACTCTATATAAATAATTCCACAAAAAACCATAATAAAACAAGTCAAAAAAAAATTCTTACCGAAGGATCATGCAGAGGAGTTCCACAGGAAGGTTCCCAAATGGAAAGAATGCGCTGGAGATAACAATTGGTAAAACCTGGAAGAACATCTTGATTTCCTAAGCAGAGAAAATATAATTGATGTCGATCTTCAAAGCAGTAGCTTATATACTACTTTGTGTGCATTCGAGACCCGCACGAGGAAGCACGACCCCGTCCGATTCCGTTAATCGTTTGATGGCGGCAACCATGCAGATTACAGTAATCATACTTTTGTGAGACGAGCATCTGTAATAATCGGTATCGTATAGGGATATTCGATATACATCGATGTTTTGAAATTATTTGATCTCTCCATTAAAAACATCAAATAGTATTCAATGTTTTACAAAGCAAAGAAATATGGGAAAATATCGATGTATGTTCATACGATGTGTGGATAGTGTGCCGCCTAAATATAAAAATAGGAGATAATAACAATTCGGAAAAGAATAATAACTTTTTTTAGTCATCAAAATTATTTGACAGGGAGGCATTAGGATCTTTTTTTTAAATTTATTGGGTGTGGTTGAGAAACACTGGTAGGGATACAAATTATAGTTCGAAGTTTTGAAGACATCGATGTACCCTTTGTAAGCATCAATATTTCAACACCAATGGTAAAACATCGTTTAGTTTATAAACGCTCCTTGAAAAATCGATGTATCGCATCACGAGGGAAATGGCGCCATCTGTTGAATAGAATTGATGGGACAAACCTTCATACAATTTTGTGACTAGTCACCCGATGGCAGCAGTGTATATTTTACAAATTCATGGTAAATTTGTACGCCGCAAATTTTTTCAAAATTTATAGTTTAGATATTTTATTTTCGCATTCTATAAAAAAACCCAAATTTTAAAAGAAAAATTAAAATTTTAAGAGACCTTTTTCTGGTATTAGCTTTGAAAACTCGAATATATTAAATGCATTTTTTAATTTGTTAAAATTTCGATTTTAAATTTACAAATATTTATTTAGTAGTTATTATTTTAAATTTTTGGGCAAAAAAAATAAAACAATTCCAGTTTTTATCAATATTTTAAGCACAAAATTAAAAAAATATTCGGTTTCTTTATGAAAACCTGGTAACATTTCACTTTTTTCTAATTTTTGTTTATTTACTTTTTTTCTACAAAAAATTTCAGAGAAAAAATCAACAGTTTTAAAAAAGTCTAATTTTTGAGTTAAAAGTAAAAGTTGCCAAATAAAAACCAAACCAGAATTCTCAAAATTTCGAATCAAACTTCCAAATTTGGAATATTTGAGAAGTTGTCAATTTTTGAGCAAACAATTTTAATACCTGCGCTACTAGAAATTAGAAATATCTATCAAAATTACATGTTTAAATTTGACAATTGCATATTTTTTTATTCAAAATTTTCTTAGAAATTTCGAATCTGTTCTAAATTTGTTTTATGAAACCAAATTTGATTTTTATAAACTTTAGTTTTTTCCGAAATTTAAACTTTCTTTTCAAATCCGGAGTTTAATTTTGAATTTTTGTAGAAAATTAGAAGATTTTTTTTTATAAACATTTCAAATTAAAATGAACATTTTTAAAATTTTGAGTTTACCTTTTATATGTTGAAACTGAAGTCCGCCTTGTGCACCAAGCCCTACCTTGGCTTACCCTCAGCAGAATGGGAAGTTCGTGTTAGACATAGATGCCAGCAACGTCGACATTGGGGCTGTGCTGTCCCAAGTTGAAGACGGTGAAGAAAGAGTCATCGAATATTACAGCAAGATTCTGACGAAGCCAGAGAGGAACTATTGCACCACCAGGAAGGAACTTCTTGCGATAGTGAAGGCCGTGGAACACTTCCAGAAGTACTTGTATGGGCAAGAATTCCTCATCAGGACAGATCATTCGGCGCTTTTCTGGTTACTCCGAATGAAGAACGCAGAGGGGCAGACAGCTAGATGGTTAGAGAGGCTCCAACAGTATCACTTTAAAGTGCATCATCGACCGGGACGACAGCATAACAACGCTGATGCTTTGCCCAGAAGAACTTGAGGGGACTGTAAATACTGCAGACGAGTTGATGACCATGAGGACATGGTGGATATAAGGGTCACTTCTGTCCAGCTAGAAGACGAATAGACTGTTAAAGGTCTTCGAAATCTACAGAGGAGCGACGCTGATATCGGACCCATATTGGAATGGAAAGAAACTGGAGACAGACCGGAATGGCAAGAGGTTTCCGACAGAAGTTCAGCTCTTAAGAATTTGTGGGCTCGATGGAAATTTCTCCAGGTCGAGGATGGGGTACTGAAAAGAGCATGGGAAAGCGCGAATAGAAAGCGTGTCAACTTGCAGTTGGTGGTGCCTCAGGAGATAATTCCACGGGTCTTGTGGGAGGTGCACAATGGGACCTCTGGTGGACATCTAGGGATGAACAAGACCCTGGAGAAGGTTCGAAAATAGTTCTATTGGGTTAACTGCAGGAAGGACGTCGAGCGGTGGTGTCGGAAATGTGTCACCCGTGCTGCATCCAAGGGTCCTCGTGAAAGAACCAAAGGAGCCCTGAAGCAATATAATGTGGGAGCTCCATTTGAAAGAATTGCAATCGATGTGGCAGGACCATTCCCAGCATCAGATGATGGAAATAAGTACATCCTGGTGGCCATGGATTATTTCATTAAATGGCCTGAAACTTATGCCATCCCGAACCAGGAAGCCGCCACAGACGCAAGGGTTCTTGTGGACAACTTCATCTGTCGATTTGGTGTTCCCTTGGAACTACACTCGAACCAGGGAAGGAACTTCGAATCGGAGGTTTTCCAAGAGATGTGTCGCCTTCTTGGAATAAGGTAAAACTCAAAAAACACCTCTTCATCCACAGTCTGACAGAATGGTGGAGAGATTTAACAGGACCTTAGAGGAACATCTTTCGAAGGTCGTTTCCAAGCATCAGACCGACTGGAACCGACATCTACCACTGTTTCTGATGGCCTATCACGCAGCAACCCATGAAACTACAAGTCAGACTCCGGCAAAAGTGATCTTCGGGAGGAAATTGCGGCTTCCGTGTGTTTGGATTACCAAGGGAGATCCCCAGGGAAACGATGGGTTTCGTAAACGACTTGAGGGAAGCGATATTGGAGACGCATGCTCTGGTGCGGACGAAGATCCACTTGGCGACGGACCGGATGAAGGCCAGGCATGACGTGAATGCCAATCATGGCGGTTTCAGTAAGGGTGAATTGGTATGGCTATACAACCCTCAGCGAAAGAAGGTGTTTCGCCAAAGTTTAGGCCATCTTGGGAAGGGCCGTACAAAGTGCTGAAGAGGATCAACGACTTGGTATACAGGATCCAGCGTAGCTCCAGGAGTAAAATAAAAGTGGTGAACAGACTATGCAAATATAGTGGCGAAGTGACTAATTGGAACTGATCGGGACGATCATTCCTAAGGGAGAGGCAGTGTTACGCAATGTAAATAGATGGAATAGAATTTAGAATATAATTGTATAATTTAGTAATTAAAAAGTTTCTAGAAGGAACTGATAAGGGAAAAGTGGCCGCGATAACGAAATAAATGGCAGATGAGCGTTCCAGAAATTTCGGCAAAGGATAAGCCTTATCTGCCGAAAAGTTCTAGAAGCCGGGGGCCAAAACTATAAAAGGCGGTCAGCTTTCCCTCGAGGAGTCAGTTAGAAGTCAGTGTAGTTAGTGGCTTAGTAATTAGTAAATAAGAAGTGAGTTACTGTTTAGTTGAAGTGTGCCGAGTTAATTTGGTAATAAAGTGGGTATTATTCACACGTGGTAATCAATTCGAACCGATAAGCCCGTAACAATATCAACAATTTGAGAAAAAGTATAAATTTTGAAAAAACAAAATTTTCAAATGAAATTTTTAAAGTTAACATTTTTCAAATAATTTCGGAACATCGATGTATATCGAATATCCCTATACGATACTGATTATTACAGATACTCGTCTCACAAAAGTATGATTACTGTAATCTGCATGGTTGCCGCCATCAAACGATTAACGTAATCGGACGGGGTCGTGCTTTCTCGTAAGGGTCTCGAATGCACCCGAAGTGGTATATAAGCTACTGCTTTGAAGATCGACATCAATTAGATTTTCTCAGCTTTGGAAATCAATATGTTCTTCCAGGTTTTACCAGTTGTTATTTCCAGCGCATTCTTTCCATTTGAGAACCTTCCTGTGGAACTCCTCTGCATGATCCTTCGGTAAGAATTTTTTGCTTTGTTTTATTATGTTTTTTGTGGAATTATTTATACAGAGTTGTATCATTTTTTATTTTCTTTTTTTCAGGTTTCTTGATCCAAAATCACTAGTCAACGCCTGTTTTGCTAATTCGAAATGGACGAATGTATGTCGAGGTGACCCCGTCCTGAGAAAACGTTTGCGTCAACAAATCGCACTTCAACGACAATCGAGACGGGAACACCTCCTCAACCCAAGATATGGAGTGGAAGTTTCACGAGAAGGAGAGTCAGCTTTGTTTCGACGAAATATTACAAAAAATATTAGAGTTCAGCCTGCACCGTTTGCTGATTTGACAGCTGAAAATAGATTATTTAAAATGACGAAGAATCCCAATACGGGTTCTATAAGAAGGAAGACAGACGTCAGACATGCCCCTTATAGGCATCTTAGGATATAATTTTCTGTAAATATTAACTTGGCTTGATTATGATTTATTATTTGAATCGTATTAATTAAATTGTGAATGTATTTTGATCAGAATTTTAGAAAAAAATGTTAGTCAAATGTTTTTGTACGTAAAAGATTAATTCTTGGTTATAATTCACAAAATGACATAGTTCAACTTCCTCTGAGATTTTCGTCCCTTTGAAATTCTTGACTCTTTTCAAAAATACCCATTTTGTTTTTTGAAGAATTCTATTAGTTTTTTCTTGAAATTTTCGATATTTTTAATGTTTTCTTTTTTCTAAAGACTTAAACTTATTTTGAAATTTTTTATTCTGAGCATTGTAATTTTTTTATCAGTAACATTTTTTTTGAGAATTTAAAAAAATGTATTATTTGATTTTGTTGATTCTTTCTTTCAATTTTAAATATTTTTTTAAATTTTGACCATTTGAAAAATGTTAACTTTAAAAATTTCATTTGAAAATTTTGTTTTTTCAAAATTTATACTTTTTCTTAAATTGTTGATATTTTTTTTAAAATTACGACCACTTGCAAATTTCATATCGAACTCTTTTTAAGAATTTCGACTCTTTGTAACTTTAAAACTCTTGGCTTTTTTTAAAAATTCCTATTTTGGTATTTGAATAATTTTATTATTTTTTTCTTAAAATTTCAATTTTTTTATTGTTATTTTTTTGGAAAATATGGTCTTGTTTTGAAATTTTTTTCTGAGCATCGTACTTTTTTGTCAGTGTAACTTTTAAAAAAACAAATATTTTTAATAATTTTGGCTCTTTCGTTCAATGTTAAATATATTTTTAAATTTTGACCATTTTAAAAATATTGACTTAAATAATTTTCGACTTTTTCTCAGATTGCTAATTTTTTTTAAAGATGTTTGGCTTTTTGAAACTTTAACACTCTCGACTCTTTTTGATAATGCCAATTTAGTATTTTTTTGAAAAATGCTACTTTATTTCTTGAAATTGTTGATCCTTTTAATCTCCCTTTTCCTGATATTTCGCCTTCATTCAAACACTTTCATATTTTTTATAATTTTCGTTTATTTCAAAATTTGTTTCAAAATTTTAACTTATTTTTTAAATTTGGACCTAATCTGAAAATTTTAGATATTTCGCAAGTTCCATTTTTTTCACAGAATTACGATTTTTTTTAAACTTTCGAATATTTTTAAATGGTTGACTGTTTTGAAAATTTCACCTTTTTTCGAAATTTTTGGCTTTTTCGACAATTTTAACAATTTTTTAAAATTTCGACTATTCTAGAAATTAATTTCTTTTTCAACATTTTAAATTTTAACCTTAATTTATCTTCATATTTTGGGGAAAAAATTGAACAATCAAATTGAAATTTATAGCTTTAATTTTTGAAAATTATAAATATAAAGTTGAAATTTTTATTAGAATTTTGCATTTTAAGTATAAAATATCAAATTTAGATTTTAGAATAAATAGACATTTTTAAATTTTCTAAAAATAAACGTGAAAATATATTCTCAAGGTTTTAGGAGGAAAGAAAAACAGAAAAAATTTTAAAATTTAGATTTAGACTTAAAAAAAGATTTTAAATTTAAAGGAAACTTTTTTACATTTTAACAATGAAATAATATTTAATTTCCAAATTTGAAATAAAATCAAATTAAATAAAAGTTGAAATGAAAAAAAAAATAAAAATTTCAAGTTCTTACTTGGAACTATGAGAAAAATAAAAATGTCAAGATAAATATGAAAAGGTTAGAGTAATTTTGAGTTGAAAGTCAGAATTTAAAAGGAAAAAATGAAAAAAATCATTTTATAGATTACCTTAAAACGGTTACAAAGGCTTCCGCAGCCAGGATCAATAATGTTTTTTTTTCTTTTAGGATTGCATTGTGTTAAGAAAACACAACAGGGATAAAAAAAGCCATTTCAAATCAAAATATGGCGCTAACCCCTCTACTGTGAAACTTTCGAAGTGAAAGTGACACCAAATGGGACACAAGAAAACTGTATCAGAAGGACGAAAACCTACTGATGATCATCAAAAGAAGACGAGTATAGGAAAATTTAGCTCTTAATTACTATTTTTGGGAAATTAATATTTCAATCGAAGAATGAAAATATCGATTTTATTTCGAAATTTCTCTCTTCAAAATATCGAGTTTCTAACCGAAATTTTGAGTTATCTTTGACGAAATTTCACATAGAATTTCAACCCTTACGTTAAAATTTTGACGTTTGTGGATAATTTAATACCAGTTCCGAAAATAAAGAAGGACCTGAAATATTGCCCAAATTATATAAAGCAAGATTTAAAAACGTAAACGTTTTTTACGAAAGACGAATTATTAGAAACCAACTCGAAATTTATAATAGACGAGAGCCGTATTCGAATAATTGATTGTTGATAATTAAATATCAGTTTCAAAAATAGAAAGAAAAGAAGGACATGAAATTTTATCAAAATTATATAAAGTAAGATTTAAGATCGTAAACGCAAAATTTTACAAAAGACGAATTATTAGAAACCAACTCGAGGTTAATAAAAAATAGATAGAAAAAATATTCAAACAATTTTAATCAATTGTAATGTTTTTCTCAAAATTTTTATTTATTTTTAAATTGCGATTTGTGAACTACCTATTTAAAATTTTTATTCTAAACTCAAACTTTTGAAGAAAAAAAAGTAGCAATTCGAAAGACTAAATTAAAAGAAGAAATTAAAATTTAAAAAATATTTTTAAAATTTGATGGCAACAAGCTAGACACTGGCATTGCCTTTAAAATTTTCCGAAAAGTAAAAACGTTAGATTTTAAGTTGTATATAAAAATCGAAATTGGAAAAAATAATCGAATTTTGGAATTGCAGTTTAGGTTTTCAAAAAAAAAAGATTAAAATTTCTGAAAAAAGCCAACATTTCAAGTATAAAATTAAACTTTTAGAAAGGCGTAAAAATAAGACCTAAAAGTTTAAAATTAAGGAAAAAAATTCAAAATTTAGAAAAATTAATAATATACAGAAATAATTGTTAATTATTATTTATTAAGATATAAATAAGAAATATATGAAAGAAATTTAATGCTACAGAAATGTTAAAATGCGAAACGGGCTTGGAGAACTTGAAAGTATTGAAGAATTAATCTAAACAAAAACTTTTCAATAAAATAAAAATTTAAATTTACATATAATATATATGTCGGCGCCACCTACGCCTATGGTTGGCCGCTAGTTTATTTTTGCATAAAAGTTACTAGTAGAGACTTTTAAGTTATGTTTTTGCCTAGAATAGTACTAATTGTAAGATTGTAGCTTTAAGATGGGAATAAAGGGAAGGAGGAAAACACGTGCTGGTGGTTGGCACGGAGGGAACGCGGGTGGAGGATAAGAGGGCAGTCTAGAGAGAACTGTGGTGCACACCACCCGCAGCCTCTCAGTTTTCTATCGTTAAATTCCGTTAAAGCTGTTTTTTTGATAACATGTCTCGGCGGTCTAATCACCCAATTAAAAGTTCCATTCCGAAATATATTTGGAATTTATTGTTCATTTAAGAGATTAAAATATAAATCTAAAAATAAAAAGGTAAAATATGTTTCAAAAAAAAATCATTTTAATAAGAGGAAAAATATTAAGATATAAATGATAAACAATTTGGACATGCCGTCGCCGAAGGCCACAGTTATGTCCTTTAAACAAAGATCAACGTTCATCACTTATTTCGCGATTCGCGAGTAACAAATAATAATTTCACAACGTCTATAGACAAATTCAAAATTAAAAACTATGCGCAATTTTTAACTTAAATTCTAGAAATCGCATTAAATATAATTTCGAGGCTATAATTTAGGTTTCATAAAAGGCTAAAATTTCGAAAAAAAGTCGAAATTCCTGTTTGACAAAAACGTAATTTTTGAAATAAAGCACTAGATTTCTAATATAAAATGAAAAATTATAAAAATTACAATCTCAAAAACCCAAAAAAACTGTCAAGAAAAGTCAACATTTCTGGGAAAAATCGAAATAATATGTAGCTAAAAGGCTCAATTTTGGTAAAAAATTATAAAGTTTCATAAAAAATTAATCTATTTTAAACATGTATGAAAGTGAAAATTTTCGAGAAAAGTAAGTTTTAAAAATATCTAAATTATTTAAATAAAAAACTTCGAGAATATTCAAAACTACAATTTTGAAAATTAAAATTCAAAAGAATTCGATATTTTCGAAAAAGACAGACTTTTTAAAAATGTTGGTATTTTCAAAAAAATGGAAATTTTAAATCGTCGAAATTTACTTAGAAATTTGAAATTGCCAAAAGTCGAAATTTCGAGAAATATTTGATCTTTTAATGAAAACAATTTCAAAAAATGCTAAAAATTTAAAAATAGTTACTATTTTGAAATGTTAAAATTTTAGAAAGGTCAGAATTGTCAAAAACTCAAAATCATTTCTAATTGTAAAGACAAAAATTCCAAAAACCTGTTTTTCAGAAAAATCTAAATTATTTTCGGAAATGATAACATTTCGCAGAAAAAGCTAAGTATTTAAAAGTTTAACTTCTTGAAAAAATCCAAAATTTTTCAAAATTAAAAAATTAAAATCACAAAAAGGTAAAACTAGAGAAACTTAAATATTTGAAAAAAAATGGAAAAGACCAAAAAAAATTGAGAAAATTTTGAAGGTATCGAAGTTTACAGAATATAAGTAAAATATTAAAAATAGAAGGAATTTTGAAAAAGGTAGTTTAAAAAACAGTGTAAATTGTGGAAGAAATGGAAAGTTAAAAAAAAGTGAAATTATTTAACTGTAGATTCACAAAAAGTCGAAATTATTAATAAATTTAGAGATTTTTAAACAAAATGTTCTAAGATTTCGGAAAACCAATTCCTTAAATAGGATATTGCAATTTTCATCCAAGAAAATATCAATATTACCAAACAGGTCAATATATTTTTAAAAAAATTGTAATTTAAAAAATATCCGATTTTTCTAATGGAGCAAAATTTTGAGAAAACGACAAAGTCGGCATTTAAAATACCAATTTAAAAATTGAAAATGCGAAATTTTCCAAAACTATTGAATTTTAAAACATCCGAAATTTTGAAAATTAATAATTTGAAATTTCCACAAAAGTCTAAATTTTAAAACAAACATTTTTAGGAGACCAAATTTTTTCAATTTTTCAAAAAAGATTTGTAAAAAGTGACATTTTGAAAAAATGTCAAAACTTCAAGAAAAAGTCGAGATGCTGAGGTCACTGTTTTAAGAAAAACTCGAAATTTTGATAACCATGTAAACTCTAAAAAAGTGGAAATTCTAAAATGTGGAGTTTTTAAAAAAGTTGAAATTGATAGTCAAAATTTCAGGAGAAAGACGAAATTGTGATGTTTTGCAAAAAAGGCAAAATGTAAAAACAGTGGAAACTTTGAAATGTCGAAATTTTCAGAAGCTTAACATTTTTAAATGGTGAAAACCTGAGACACTCTAGAAATTTTTAATTTAAATATTGAACTTTAAGAAAAATAATAATATTTTAAGGTTTAGACTCACAGTCTTATAAAAAGAGTTAAAATTAGAAAAAAAAGCTAAATTAAATAAAATAAATTAAGGTTTAAGGTTTTAACCAAAATTTTGCAAGTAAATTTGAAATCATGAAAAAAAACCAAAATTTTAGAAATAATGTCGAAATTTTAAGATTTAGTCGCGTTTTGTTAACCTTATCGATGTGTTGTATTAGTTTATTAAATTGATTATTGTTATTTCAAATTTTGGTTAATAAATTATATTTTAAGATAAAGTTGATTTTTTAGATATACATACAGATATATAAGCCAATTAAAAAAGAAGTTTTCAACTTTCACTTCTAATAAGAGAACATGTTAAAACATTCCCGTTTAAGTGTCTCCTCTCAATTTAAAATTCTGTTATTTTATTCAGATATGTGCAAATGACAATCCTAACCCATAAAAAATATTGAATTCCACAAATTAGAAATTTATATTTTACAGATACATATTTATTTCAACAATAAAATGGTTTTCTTAAGTTATATTGATACCGGAGCGAAATAAATATATTTTCAATTTTCCCGCTTTTGACGACACTCGCTGCATCAAAGCGCAAGGCACTCCTAATCAGTGAATTGTGATTCACTCAAGTCCCTCGGGAGTAAAATCAGTTCCTTGTCTGCTGTCGTCGTCGCCAGTACTCCACCAGCGCAAGATTTCTCCAACCGTCGAGAATATTTAGCCGCCCAATTCGCATTACGACCTTTGCTCATTTGCCTAGCGCTTTCACCGCAAATTTTCTACCGACTCCGACGTACGACATTGATAGTGCATCGTTGCGACCCCAGCTTAAAAACCGTAAGTATTTTATTTTTTTGTTTCAGTGTTATTATTATTATTTTTTTGGTTTGTTTAATACTGCTTGCATCATTCACTTTCCCCCCTTTCAGCCTGACAAAATTTCCTTTCGTAAATTTCAAGCCACGTGTTCGAAGAGTGTCTGCTTTTCCGTTAAAATTTGAATTTTTTTGCGGTACGTATTCTTAATTTCGTGGCAGTTGTTTCTAATCGATCTTCGCAGTGCTTCACTGCCAAATTGTCTGGATTTACGGTTAAAGGCCTATATTTTTTTTCATTTTTCAAGCCTTGTGACCGTTATCCGCCATTTTCCTTGTTTGATTTTCAAACGACACGTCTTCTTTCGTGCTGCCATCTATGAACGTCAACCGCCATGTTTTCTAGTTTTTAACGATACGTATCCTAAGTGCTGCCACTTGTGAGCGATGGTTGTCGTCTTCCATGTTTATATAAGACACCATCTTTTTCTGTTTGAAAACACTTGGCGATGACGTTCTTAATCCAAAAATTACTTATTTTCGCCCAAATTGGCCGTTCCTCCCGGTCAATCCACCTAAAAAAATGTTATCACGACTAACGCGGTATCAATATTCATTTTATTTAACTTTATTGTATTGGTTTAATAAATTATTATTATTATTCTTACATTTTCCGAATAATACATAAATTATTACTATTTGGACAATGTCGTTTCTATTTCAATTTTTATCGAAATCCTATAAAATACGAAGCGTCCCTTCTCTCGCATATAAATCTATGTTCTTAACGGGTCTATAAGTCTATAACTCCAAAACATTCTATGACAACGGTCAAGCCACGCCCACAACTTCCCCTACCGCGTCCCTAGCAACCTGTCCCATCAAAATAAGATAAAATACGGAGCGTCCCTTCTCATATGATCAAAACGAGTCTAGGTCTCCAAAAAATTCTATGACAACGTCGATTAAGCCACGCCCACAACTTCCCCCATCGCGTCGCTAACAGCTGATCGCATGTCGTTTCCACGCAATTACCGAACGATCCGCTCACAGCGCGTGATCCACCTACAGATAATGATCCACTTAGAGATAGTGACCCATCCGCCTCGGCGGATGATACACCCGACTAGTACTCTAATTGCATGTTTACAACCATCAGAATCCCCGCAGGCCAAGGAATTATTATTACCATAATTATTTCATAATATTGTTTACATTGACGAATCTGAAGTATTGAAAAAAGTTTCAAATAAAAATTGTTCAGAATGTAATTTTGCAATGAACATGAATAAAAGTTAAAGATACCATATCGATATCTGTTCATTATAATGCAAAATTTCCCAAAAGAGGTACAAATTTCATAAACATCCTTTATTTCTTGGTAAAAATTCCCCCAGATTTTTTTCCTAGAACGAAGTTTTCGATAACATGTCCTTGAACATTTTTAATCAAAATAAAAAGAAAAAAAATCACGCTACTGATTTTTTTTTCAGAATAGATAAGGTTTTAACTAATACTTTTTATTCGTTAATAACAAATACTTTGTAAATACTTTGCCACTCTAATTCGAAGCCATTTATAATTTCTGGTTTGGTTAAATATAACATTGACCGCCATCAAATGAAAACTATCTATTGGCAGAAACCTTCTTTTAATGAAAAAACATTCTTATAAATTGTTTTAGGACACCATGAACAATCTGGCAAAAAGTCTGGCCACTCTGCGTCAAACCAAGACGACAAACGCTTCGGTCAAAATCGCCACTTCAGTAATTACCCGACACCAAATGAACGCCTGCTATTGGTTGTGGGAGTTCATTATCTTATCAAAGGATGGCACTAATTATTTCTGGCATTATAAATATCATTGTAGCACTTTGGGCAGTCATAGTCAGCCAGCGAGAAGAGGGGTGTGTTCTCCATCTAATATTCAACGTTGAGAAAGCGTAAGCTATTACGAAGTGATTAAAGTGAGTTTTAACATTAACAATACCAATTACGATTTACTAACTGTTTGAAAGTATCTTTGATAACATTAGCAATACTAATTACAGTTTGTTGGTTGTTTGTAATTATCTGTTGAAAATTAGCGCTCCATTACCCAGTAAATTTTGTCTAATAGATTGTAGTGTGTTGGGGAATTACTAATATTAATTAGCCTACTAATTGCATTCTGATAGAATGCCGACCATAGGTTCAGAGGAAGAAATGGAATCTGATTTCCTCAGCGAAATCAGTGTTAGAAGTGAACCGACCAGCATTTCCTCGAGTCGGAAAAGAGGTAGGGAATCGACAGAAGAAGAGCCTAAAGAAAAAAGCGGTCAAGAAAAGCTCAACCGAGGAAGAGGCTTCTTCAGGAGAAGAAACCCCAACCCCGACCAAACCAGAAGCAAAGAAAGCTTCAGAGAGAAAAACCAAAAACAAGATTCCCGTAGACGCCCCAGAGAAGGCAAATATGAAATCAAGAAAGGGTGAAAAAGAAGCAAGGATCCCTCCCGTCATCATCAGAGATGCTGATAAGTGGAGAAGTATTGACCTGTTGATAAATTCCAGGAAAATAGGATACACAAAAGCGAAGAGCGTCAACGATGGAGTCAGAGTCCAGCCAGCAACGGTCGATGACTTCAGAAAGCTCACCAAACTAATGAGTAGCGAAAAGGTTCCCTACCATTCTTTCGCTCTCCCAGAGGAGAGGACGGTCAAGGTGGTCTTCCGAAAGAAATTCCTGAGGAGGACTTCAGGAAGGCCGTGGAAGAAGAGGGGTTCAAGGTGATGAACGCCTCCAGGATGAAAAACAGATTTACCAAAAAGGCCTACAACATGATGATGTTAGAACTGCATCACGGAGAGGACAGGATCTACAAGTTGGAGAAGATTATGGGCTTGGAAATCCAAGTTGAATCCCTCAAACCTTCAGCAGCAGTAAACCAGTGCCACAACTGCCAAAGATTCAACCACTCTCAGAGAAATTGCCACGCGGAAGCAGTCTGTGTCAAGTGTGCTGGGAACCATTCCACAAAAGACTGCAAGAAGCCAGAAAACAAGTCCTTTAAATGCGCCAACTGCAAAGGAGATCACTACAAGGGATGTCCCGCTTTGCCGAAACCGAGAAAGCAGAAGGCGGTAGAGAAGGAAGGTCAACCCAAAACCAAGCTAACAGGCCCGACAACTTCCAAGGCAAAACCGACAACAACCAAAGCGACAGCTGTTACTCCAAAGGTTTCATCGAATCCAAAGGACTTCAGCAAGGTGAGTGGAAACACTAAGTCCTACGCCTCAGTTGTTACAGGTAGCTCCAAGAAGAAGGCAAACCCAAAGAAAACTTCGGAGAAAACGAACCAAGTAGTGCTGGACTTGGTGAGAGCAGTCTCCGAAGCACAAAGCAGTCAAGAGGCCATCGTCTCTATCATGATGATGCTCCCAAAGATCCTTAGTCTAAAACACTAATGAATAGACGCCAAGAAAGGAGAGTTAATGGAGGAAATCCTGCTCGTCGTCGGCATCTCAAGGCAGTTTTCTGGAACTGTAACGGACTTCAAGGCAACAGGAACGAACTAGAAGTTTCCGCAAAGGAAAATGACTTGGACGTACTGATGCTGAGCGAAACCAGGATGACGTTCAGATCTAAGGATCCCAAAATCCGAGGATATGTTCTTCACCGCAGAGGCAGACCAACTGACCCATGAGGAGGCACAGCTACTTACGTAGGTAGAAAGCTAACTCATTTTGCTGCAGTCACCCCGAAGTTGGAAAAGCTGGAAGGAATTGGAGTGACAATTCAAATGGCGCAGGGACCTCTGACGCTTGTTACTCCATAACCAACGTCCTCACAGAGACAAACTTGGCACGCATCTTCGAAATAAACAATAACAATGTTATTGTAGCCGGAGACCTTAATTCCAAAAACATCGAGTGGGGCAGCAGAGTCAACAACAAAAACGGGAGGACACTTCAAAGGTTCACAGCACAGAACGGAATCGATGTAATGGCTTCAGAAGAACCAACCCATCATCATCACGCCACAGGAATACCAGATGTCATGGACGTTGCACTGATGAAGGATGTTCGATACACTGTTGAGTTAACATCAGTTAGTGAGCTCAGTTCAGACCACAACCCAGTGATGATGACCATTGGAGATGATCGTGGACCCAAGCCTCCAGAAACCTGCAAGAAAACAAACTGGACACAGTTCAGGGAGTATCTAGCAGCAAACCTGGAAGAGCCTGGAGAGATCAATACAAACGATGACATCAACACAGCAGTGAAAAGACTGGAAATCACCATAACAGATTCAATTCTGGCAGCGACCAAAACTTTCCGGCGTATAGAAGGAAGGGAACCACTGCCAAATCACCTGGTGGGGCTGATTAGAAGAAAAAATCGTGCCAGGAAAACAGCAAGACGGACCAATCTGCAAGCAGATAAGGCGGAAGTCAACAGGCTTATCCACGAGCTCAGGTATGAACTCCGAAAGCACAAAATTTCTAAGTTTCGGGAACACCTAAGAAGTTGCAACCTCGAAACCTCATCAGATCTCTGGCGCACAGCCAAAGCTCTAAGAAGAGTTAGGAAACCTTACTCAGATCAGGAAAAGGCCACAGCTTTCACTGAGACCTTTGAACGTCACTGTCAGGCCACACCGCTCTCTTCGGGGGAGGCCACGTGTAACATCGCTTTGGCGGTCTATACGCCCCGATAGACGCGACAGTAAGCGTTGCGTTTGCTGAGCACCTCCAAGTGGTGAGAGCGGAAACACTAAGGGAACGTCAATGTGAAGAAATTCCCATTAATGGTAGCTAAGCTTAGTCTGGTCTCAAACCCCGGGTCGGGACAAGTAGCACTATATAATACATATAGTGCATATACAAGCCTGCTCTGGCGACAGGCGGAGGTCAACCGACGTTCTCATGTGATCACTGGGACGACGGTTGCATCGAAATTTGAACGCATACACTTGTCTAAACTCGGGCTTGAACGTTGGCAGTGTTTCGGTAATACCGTATACCAAAGCCAAAATCTTTGCGACATACCGGGTCGGGGGGATCGGGATGCCACTGGTCGGGCTCGACATGACGGAGTGGGTGTTAGGCTCCTGAGCAGCGTGGCGACGTGCGCCCTGATTGAACTACCAAGAGCGAAATCTTCCGATCTCCTTAGTTGAGACGGCTTTACTCGAAAGTCAATCACGCGAGCGCCGAAGTCGTGTTGTTGCGGGAAAACCGGCACTTGCTCGGTCCTCTGGCGAAATTCCGCGGCCGGTGGAGAGTTCTCGGACCTTCGACCGGTTGTGCTGCGAAGAAGTCGCTCATCTATTCTAGATGTAGCGACAAAAATATGCTCACTCCCGTTTTGCCGACTCTTTTGGGTCGGCAACGAGAAATGGGCCGGGACCCAACGGGCGCTCACGCCCAACGGGTAACCAACATCCCCAGCCCTCTCGCGTCAGCCGGTCTTTTGGACCGACGGCGAGGAACGTGGCGGGACCCCTCCGGATGGCCATTTTGGCCGAAGGAAACATCCTTGACATCTGGTCGAGTAAGCATTATATATAACATATAGTGTATATACAAGCCTGCTCTGGCGCCAGGCGGAGGTCAGCCGTGCTCTAATCTGGAGTGGCGGTTGCATCAAAATATTGAACGCATACACTCGTACCAATGTCAGGCGACCAGTGCGGTTATGCACAAATGCTGTATAACAGTGCTCAAGCCAACCTCACTCTCCCCCCCCTCCCCCTTTTCCCTACATGGCGACCCCTCTGGCGTGCCAGAATACCGCCATGCGCAGATGACCTCGCTCAGGCCAAGATCATGCAGGGATCAGAAGTGAGCAGTGGATCATGATAATGATACACTTGCGGTGCGCGAAAATTCGTGCGCTATAAAGAGCGAAAACGAACGCCACCGCATAGTTGGGTGTCTGTTATGATCTACGTCAGGTGTTTCAACTCTATGACCTATTTAACATGAGTACTACGGGATTGGTCGAACTTGAACGAGCGTAAAGCAATCCCGCTATTTTTCCAAATAGTCCCTTCGACCATATTGAGGTAGGCCTCGTAGGGGCATGTGGTTGCCTATATGCTGGGCGGGAGATGAGCGAGCCTACGCGGTTGCTTGCAATCGTCGTACATGCACGCCTCTCCTAGGCGACTGACCGAAATCAGTAGCGTGCGGAGATAGGCACATGGCTCAACCAGTAGCGGTCATCCGCGACCTGCATACGCGAGGAGCCAACTGGAACAGCTGACCTTCGTGGCGGCGCGACTTATCAGCGTAACTGATAGCCTCCGTAAATTCCTTCATTATCGATGTTGGACCGTGCTATATGCCGAAAAGGCGGGTGAGTACGTAAAACACTAGATAATGTCAGGCCACACTGGGGCGACAGGTAGGCATACCTTCACCCATATTCCCCTCGCCCAAGAAAAGTGGCTGGGTTGGAACCCTAAAGCGGTTTGGTTGCTCACGGGACACGGCCCGTTTAACGCCTATCTAGCCAGGTTCCGACTTGGAGAGACAAATGGCGATTGCGAATGTCAGGCCGGGACGCAAGAAACGGCCTCTCATGTTTTGAACGATTGCCCACTTGTAAGTAGGCAAAATGCACGTGACTGGTTTATTGACCAACAGCGTGCACTTGAACAAAGGTATCCATTTATGGTTACCAGAAACACTACGGCGGAGGAGGTCGGGATCTTCAATGAGATGGCTGAGCGTCTTATCCCCAATAACGAGGAATAGAGATCCGTCATTGAAATGAGAGGAACTTCCTCCTCCCTCAGCGCTATCCACTTACACTCGGTCAAACCGGTCGGCAAGGAGAAAGGTGGCACCTACACTCAAAACGAGATAGGCGCCTCATGCCCAACTCTGAACTTCCGGGGATTGGTGTAGGAAGGGCGTACGTAAGACATGCACAGCCCTCCAACAGTCGGAGCCCCGTGCATACCGCCTCCTCTTGTGGCATTTAACCGACCTAGTCGGCAATGCAAACTAACATGCGGTAGTCATCGGTCACCGGTGCGCCCCGCGGGGCCAAGGCCTCATGCTTGGCGCACCATGACTACCACCAGCGCTAATGACCTCGCTCAGGCCATGATTATGCAGGAATCAAAGTGAGCAGTGGAACATGATTATGATGCACTTACAGTGCGCGAAAATTCGTACGCTATAAAGCGCGAAAACGAACGCCACTGTATATTTGAGTGTCTGTTATGGTCCACGTCAGGTGTTTCAACTCTATGACCTATTTAACATGAGTACTACGGGTGGTCGAACTTGAACGAGCGTAAAGCAATCCTCCTATTTTTTCCAAATAGTCCCATCGACCAAATTGAGGTGGGCCTCGTAGGGGCATGTGGTTGTTCGAATGCTGGGCGAGGGTCGAGCGGGCCTACACGGTTATTAGTAACCGCTGTACATGCACAGTTCCCCTCAGACAATTGACGTCAGTCAGTAGCGTGCAGAGATAGGCACTGGGCTCAACCAGTAGCGGTCATCCGCGACCTGCAACACGCGAGGAGCCAACTGGAATAGCTGACCCCCTGTGGCGGCGCGACTTATCAGCGTAACTGATAGCCTCCGAAAGTCCATCGTCGCTGTTGGACCGTGCTATATGCCGAAAAGGCGGGAGAGTACGTAAAACACTAGACGATGTCAGGCCACACTTGAAGAAGTGGACTTAGACTTCGTAGACGAGGTGGAAGAAGAGGTTCAAATTCTTCAGGAGGAAATGCCAGAAGAAGACGACGTCATCCAGCTGACAAACGAGGAGAAAATCGAAAGCTTTCTGCGCAAGATAAATGTCAAAAAGTCTCCAGGTCCAGACCGAATTCCAAACCAAACTCTTAAGTCTCTTCCGGATCAAGCTGTCAAATACTTTGGGGCAATAGTCAATTCCATATTTAAATTCCGGCATTTTCCAACCAGATGGAAGACTGCAAACGTTATCTTCATTCCTAAGCCAGGTAAGGATGGGAAATTTTCCCAAAATTACAGGCCAATCAGCCTCTTATCCAACTTGGGTAAGGTGGCGGAGGCAACAGACAGTCTACTAGATTACTTCAGCCAATGGAGAATCCAAGTCAACGCAGACAAGACCCAAGCAGTCTTTTTTACTCGAAGAAGACTCCAACCATATGGACATGTAAATGTTCATGGGCAAAACGTCAGGCAAAGTATCTAGGTGTAATTCTAGACAAAAGACTAACATTCCAAGCACACATCGATTATGCAGTGCCCAGAGCCAGAATGCCTGTTCATTGGACTTAAAGTGTTACTATACAAATCAATCATAAGACCAGCGATGACCTACGCATCTGTAGCTTGGTCACAAGCGACGGATAATCAGATGAAGAAACTCCAGGTGTTCCAGAACGTATTTCTAAAACAAGCCATGGACGCTCCATGGTTTGCGAGAAACAATCAGCTCCATAGGGAATCTGAGCTACCTTTGGTAAGAAATTTTCTCAGGGAAATTAATTCCAGGGCGATGGTAAGAGCGGGAACGCATCCCAACGAACTAGTTCGACAGGCAGTGGATTACGATCCAGACATACCAACCAGGATTAGGAGACCAAGGATGGTCCTCTAGGCTAAGACTTTCATCGTGAAAATTTTCTATTTTGTTTGTTCTTATGTTTCAGGCAAAACAGCTCACAACAGTGCTCCAGCACTATTGTACTGTTCCGACGGAGGGATTGGGGGCCGAAGAAGTAGGGGTTGGTTTTTAGTCGGTACCCGTAGTTTGAGCGGAAGTTCGACACTACCTGGGTTATCTTCCCAGATGTCCGTAAAGGATTTTCCCCTACTTTAACAAAAAAAAGGGGGGGCAGCCATTATTGTAGTTTGATGTTTTAAATTTATATCGTCTGTTTTTATTTTGTTAAAATGTCCAAAAGTGCTCTCTACGACAGTGCTTATGAGCCGAAAAATTTACTTTTTGAAGAAATGTTGGAAGGGATCCAAAAATACTTCGAGCGATTACTTGATGAACAAGTAGATCAAATTATAAATTATGGATGCCGGATAAAACTTTCACAAGAGTTGGAAAGCAACAAATTTTTAAAGAGGAAGAAATAGCACGGATTGTAAGTATAATTGACATTGTGTACCGACGTTTTTATAAATTGTGAATAATTTTAAATTTGGGTAAGGGTTTACTAATAAATGCAGTGAGAGATAGTATAAATTATTATGTATATTATGACGATCTTTTTTTACAAAAAATATTAACTCCGCCTGTGGCTGCTGTTAAGTAGATCAGTAGTAGCTGCCATTGCCGGTCCCAAGCCCGGATAAAGGAGGAGGGTTATAATTTATCCTGCGCAAAATCAATCTCACTCACTATTCGAAATTTTGATTTGGTAGCTGCATCTTTTATTTTATTATTATTATTGGTAATTTTTTGATTTTTTCTTAAAATCTGACTTAAATTTAAATTGTTATATTTTTCCTCCAAAATTTTGACATGTAACATGTAGGCTTTGCATAAATTTAATTTTAATTTTTCAAATCTTCTACTATCGAAAATGTTGAGACATTTTAAAATTATCAGAAATGTTAACTATTTTTGATATTTTTTCATAAAATGTGAGTTTATAGTTTATACTTTAAAATTTTTAGATTTGACTTGAAACCCTAATATAACTTTTACTTAAACAAAAAAACTGATTTAGAATTGTTTGCCTCTTTTTAAAAATTTCGGGAATGGTTTTTTACAAATTTCAATTTTAACTTTGACATTTCTTCTCTTGTTTACAAATTACATTAAACAAACATTAAAATCAGAAATCTAAACTTGAAATTTTGGCAGACAATTCGATCTTTGAAATTTGTATTTTTTTTAGCAGTTTTTACTTGTCACATCGACATGCATTTCGAGATTTCGACTTCTCTTTCAGAATTTAGAAAGACAATTCAATGTTTTTGTGTTTATTTTATACATTTTTAAGGTTCTTATTTCTTTTTGTTTGGTGGAACGGACTGGTTCTTGATTATCTTAAAAAATTGAAATACAAATCTTGTACCCTGAACGCAAGAAAGAATAGAAAACACAACAATGATTGCTCTAACGCGTTTCGATAGCCTAGCTATTATCTTTAGAGAGCTACTACATTCTGAAGATAATAGCTTGGCTACCCAAACGCATTAGAGCAACCATTGTTGTCTTTAATTTCTCTTTGGTTTCAGAGGACAACATTTTTATTTTAATTCTTTTTGTTGAAAATTAGAGTTTTTGGGCTTTGTTTAAAAAATTTGGATTAACATTTTCAATATATTGTTTAAAATAGGGCAAAATATAGACTTTATTTGTCAAAACAAGTTTCTTTCATTCACTTGCTTAAATTTAGAAAATTCGAGAAATTATTTGTAATATGATTAGCTATTTTTTTTGGAAATTTTTGTTTCTTTTTTTCCAATTCCGAGTTTATGAGTTTAGACGAGTTTAGACATTAATCCCGAACTGTGCCTTGTTACCTTTTTCGTATAAAAATTTGTTATAGTTTTTTTTTAATTTGATACAATCTTCACATTGTGATATTTTTATATTCATCTCAAGATTATTCTTCATGGTGGACTCGTATTGGTCGGAAACATTATGTTTATTAATTCTGAACATTTCAGCGATCCAGCTTGGAAATATTTATATTTTTAATAGCGAAATTAGAATAATAGAATTTAGATTCCCAAAATGTTTGCATGATAATAAAATTACATAATTTTAGAGAAATTAAAAAAAATTGGGATTAAATCTCAGTTTGTTTTTGTACCTCTTTTTCAAAGTTTCAACTTTTTCTTGAAATAATACTTTTTATTTCAACTGCTTTTTTTAAAATGTTGACATTAAGCTCTAAATTTACACTTTAAAGTCAAAATGTCGACCTTAACCAGGAATATAAATTTTTTGGAGAAATTTATCCTTTTTTATTCTAAAATTTGACGTAATACATTTACTTTTGATCGCTTTAAATGCCTTTTCTTCAGAATTCGAACTTTCCATTTAAACTAGGAATTATTATTTTTCAAAATTTTCATATTAAATATCTATTTTTTTGTTTGCACTTAAAATTTTTTTAAAATTGGCTTTGGCTTTTATTGTGTACTATTTTTCCTGAGAGTTAATTGCCACTCTAAACTTACGTCCTTTTAAAGCTACAAAAAAGATTATTAAATATGAAATCATTTTAAAATAAAAAGATTTTTTTTCACATGAAATTACCAATAAAGAGAAACTTCGAATTCTATGCCATTCCACTCCATGTCACAGCTTTCCAGGGGAATTAAGAAAACAATAAAATCCTGGAAATTTTAATGCACCACAGATTTATTGGACAACATATTATGACCCAGGGGGTGGCTAATGATTAATGCACCTGTCTCAGATTTAATAAAAGATCCTTTGTTGTTGGATGTGAATTGGCATGTTTAAGTTATTGCAATTTAGAGTTTTGATGACTTCAGAATTTTTACGGCTGGATTATAATCTTTAAAAGATTAAATCATACATAAATAAACATGCTTTATTTAAATTATTGCCCGCTGTTAGTGAAAGTTCGACCTACACTAAATTCGGGGTTGCCCAAAACAACTTTCATACCTGAAACGGGATGACCAAAATAGCCACGAGAAAATTCCCTTTATCTATTAGATAAATTAGATATTGATGAAATACTTAATGACACTCCTTCTGTGTACTTTCTCATTAGGAAATATCAAGTGCAACCTGTTCTCCCATTGGTTATTACTAGGTGGACATCATTCCCTTATTGGTAAATAGGGTACCCCTTCGGACTGACCTATTTAGACCCAAGTGATGTTGGTGATTGTTTTGCGCTAGATTTTGAAGAGGATTTGCCCCAACATGAAGGTCTTCGAAGCTTCTTCGACTGTTTAGTCGAAAATTATATAGACGAAGACTCTCAATCTACCAAGAATATGGGCTGAAAACGCTGTAATTTTGTTGAGAACGACCAATGCGTGCGAATCGTTCCACTCTAGAGTTTCTAAGTTTTTATAATCCTCATCCATCTTTGTGTAACTCTGTGGACGTATTTAAGGACTTTTAATTTGACACGTACATCAAGATGCAAAGGACCAGGGAAAAAATTTGTATGAAACCGAAAATGAGTAGTTCATCAGTGTCGTGCTGGTAGTATCATGCGAAGAGGCGGTCGCATCAGGTGGCGCTTATACTGTTTCCCAATAGTTTTTTTTTTAAATAAAATCACACAGGGCTTATATTTTTCAGAGGCGGCATTTAAAAGGCTCGCATCATTCTGCAGATAATTAGCGCTCGGTACACGTGGCTACTTTCTTCATTTCATTGAAGGGTACCTGAATTTAATGGTAGCTGCTTTGGTTAGTCCGCTTAACGATCTGGAATTAAGGTGGCTGTTTTGGGCAGTCCCAACTAAATTATGGTTTGCTATTGGCCGGCGTCAAAAACGAACAAATAATAATCCGATTGAAAGGCCACCGGAGTCCTTTTGTGTCTCGTTATTCGGTGTGGCTTCTTTGCGCTGATGACCACGGTCGATCTGTTAATGATGGCATCGTTCCCCTGAGACCTTCAAAGTGGGTTAAATACAGGGCATCATTCCCCTGATAATTAATTATACATCTTTCAAGGGCGCTCACTTATTTGGAAATAAAAAAAATATTATATTTAACGAAAGTATATTAATTCATATTGTATGTACGTACCTACATGCTACATATCTGTGTCACTTTAAATCTTATGTAACACTACTTATTATTTATTACTATTTTCATTAAGTGTTGATAGTGGTATGAGGCGAGTAGAGGGGTTATAGGCATCCTGGAACAGGTTTTCGCGCCACAATTCAATTTGCGGCGCATGCGCGAGTTTCGACCAATGGCGAGCGACTTTGGGTCAGTTAATGACCTTTAAGAGAGGGGGTTAATGAACTTTTAGGTAATGTGACACTTTAAAGGTTAATGCCACTGAAGGTAACATGATATTTTCAAGGTCAACACCAAGATTCCTAGAATATGGAGTAATAAGATACTTTCAAGGTTATCTCGCTTCAATATAATATGATAGGTTGAGTCAAAGAACTTAAACATTCCTAGAATACGGAGTCACAGAACTCCAATATAGGTCATGACCTCAAATAGTTATTTATAGCCACATTAAGCCGAGGCTAATGAACTTAAATAATTATTTTTAATGAGAGGAGATTAATGAACTTTTAGGTAACGTGACACTTTAAAGGTTAATACCACTGAAGGTAACATGATATTTTCAAGGTCAACACCGAGATTTCAATGGTGTCACAGAACTCTAATGAAGGTGATGAACTTGAATAATTATTTAGTCGGACCTGGTTAAACCTTCAACATTATTTCTGTGAACTCAATCTTTAAAGTTAAAAGTTCATGCAACTAAAAGTTTAATGAACCTTATACAAGTTTAATGACTTTGAGAGAACGTTGTTGTCTGGGGCAATGAATTTGATATTTTAAAGGTTAATGATATACACAAATCACATTTAAAAGTGTTCGATTTTCGAACTTAAGGTGTTTAAACTTACACTGTATGTTAAAGTTGATTAACATTTTATTCCTTTGCGCAAATCCTGGTCCCCACCCTATTATTTTTGTATAAATGTAGAAACATTTCCTATATGCTGCATATTTAAAGTGTGAAACAAACAGAAAAATGTCTTTCTTAAAAGAAATTAACCAAAAAGCTTTGTACAAGCCATCGGTTTCGTGCAAGGATTTGACGGTTGGTGAAAAATACCAAGTTTTGAAGTTCTCAGTAGTAAAATCGGACTTTGGTGATGGAAATGCTGTAATTGCCGAATTTAAAGAAACAAAAACGTTTCTACCTCAACGTTTTACTGAGTTTTTTGACAAAACTTCCGTAAAAACTCTCAATAAAAAAATTGTTGAAGGCGAAACGCTAGTTTACCTTGTAAGCCGAGGAGCTGCAGGAAAATCTACAAATATCGAATTCGTAGAGGAAAATTAAGAACTATGTCAGAACACGTCTTGGGTAAGAAGAAACTGGAAAACTTCTTGGATTCGATAAGGAAATTAAAAAGTGACATAAAAATGTATCAAGCAACAAAGAAGATGGAAAGCATGAAAATTTCGAAACCAAAGAAGAAGGTTCATTTTAAGGAACACGTTGAAATTTGCTACATCGAGGCACAAGACGAAAGCAGGAAACGTCACTGGGAACAATGTGCTAGAGATAGGGCAAGGTTTCAACGAAAAATTTGTGAAATAGACAATATTTTGGATCCAATACTTTTAAATAAGTTAAAACTTATGAACTTATAAGGCTAACCTATTTAAGAAAGATATTTTTCTGTTTGTTTGACTTAAGACATAAATAAATATTAAAAATATAATTGTTTTTATTCCTCACCCATCAAAATAAGAGTGATTTATATCAACAAATCGAAATGAAGTAAAATAAATATCTTTATCAAAAATTATGACTAGCTGAAATTAACTTATAAACATTCCTAAAATTTTCATGTTAAGGCATTACTAATTTATAATAAGAAAGTGAATATATTAAATATTATTATCAAACAGAAAATCTAATTCATAATAAACATTTAGAGTTCATTTCAATGTTAAAAAACCTTTTTATCACAAATTTCATTTTTATTTGTTGTTGAAAAGAATTATTTTAATGTATGAATAAAAAATGTACTATATACTGGATATTATTCGAATAAATATACTTTAAAATTTTAAAATTAAATTTTTTTGTTAAAAATCCTTACTTTATTACATTTTGTTACACTTTAAAAATAAATTGTGAAACCCATTTTAGAAAATATTTTTAATTAAATTTTAGTTTAGTTAAACATACCTGTAAATCTCACCTTATAATTTTTTTACACACTAGACAGCACCTTTATATATTAATTGCTATAATACTTATTTTAATCCTTATAAAAAATTTTCTGTATAAAAAAAACCTCACCTTATTTATTTCTATCTGCTTTGGAAACCAATCAATGGATTTTATTTATTTAATCAAAACTTGTTTTATTCGGCTGTTTTCAATCACTTTTATAATTTGACTATTAATTAGTTTATTTTAATCCTTATAAAAACTTTCTGTATAAAAAAAAAACCTCACCTTATTTATTTCTATCCGCTTTGGAAACCAATCAATGGATTTTATTATTTATTTAATCAAAATTCAATCACTTTTATATTTTGACTCAATTAGTCCACTACTTATTTAAGGAAATTAAAAAACATATTTACCAAATTAATTAAATTTATTTAAAACATTTATAATATAAATTTCGTTCTGTTCAATGTCACCCATTTCGAGTTTTTTCTTCGATAATGTCGTTTCCAAATTCTCGATTTCCTGGGCCATAACTATTTTGTCTTCGCGTATTTGGTGTAGCCTCCTCTCAAACTCGTTCCTTAGGTTTACCACCATCGATTTTAAGTCCGAGAGCGAATCTGAAGGTGTCTCCGGTGTCTCCGTTGCTGCAACCGATGATGGTAAGCTTCTTGAGCCGTCTCCTCCAACCGACTCCATCAATTTACTCATGTCCTTGCCTCCTCGCGAAGAACGTTGCAGTTGGGCACCCTCATCATCGGAGAGCAAACTTATAATAATGCTCTCAAGATCCAACTCCTGTTGGGATGAGGATGCCTGGGGTGCTGGAGGTGTTGGAGGTGCTGGAGGTGCTGGCGGCTTCATCGTGTTCGACTCCGTCTGCGTTGACCGAAGATTAATATCTTGCAGAATATTGATTCTTTTTAACTCCGGCACTCCACGCACTTGTATGGGCACTTTGCGCTTAAGGCTTAACTTTGTTTTATTCGACATTTCGGTTTTAATTCAAGACGTAAACTGAATGAAATATTAACATTCTAGCGTTTTATTAAATTATGTTTGTTGTTGAATCTGCAGTTCCCAATAGGTCAGTCGGTGGAAGGGAAATTGTCCCGTGGGAAATGCACTCTCAGCATAGAGTTCAATAACGTTCAGAAATGAAGTTGAAGGTCAAACCTGACACCACTAAGCGCAACTTGACACCTTTAAGTGAAACCTGACACCTTTTAGTGAAACCCAACACCTTTTAGTGAAACCTGACACCTTTTAGTGAAACCTGACACCATTTAGTGTTGTAGCGTTGTTGTAGTTGCGGCGGTGAGAGCTTGGTTTATGTGTTTTTCAAACTGATCGGTGGCCCAATTCAGGTGTTTCACGCTTTCGATGTTGTGTTTTTGTGGAACATATTCATGTTGGAATTTTGTCCAGTTGATCTTGGTTTTTGTGTAGAGCTGTGATTTGTTTGGATTTCCATATGTGATGATAAGTGGACAGTGGTCTGACGATAGTTCCTCTATGACTTGGACATTCAGGTCGAGCGTCAGGTTTTTGTGTACCATAACGCCGAGAATATCCGCAGTCGTCGAGTTGTCCGGATAATGTGTTGGCTCTAGTGGAGGGTCGATAATTAGATTTCTGTTCTCAAAGTATCTCCAAAGTCTGTTTCCTTTTGTGTTTGTAGCTTTGCAGTGCCAGTTTTTGTGCTTGGCGTTGAGGTCTCCTGCTATCAGAGTAGGTGAGTTTCTGTTGAAGATTTTGTCGAGTTCCTCTTCTATTTCCTTTTTTGTGGGCGGTGAGTATACAGAGTACAGTGCGAGTTTTGAGTGTCGCAGCTGTATTTCCACTCCCGTATATTCGATGTCAGATTTGTCTCCGTTTGACTCGAGGGCGTGGTGTTCGATGCCAATTTTTACTAGCACGGCCACGCCTCCTCCTGCTTTGTCTTCTCGGTCCTTTCTGTAGGTCAAGTAGTTGGGAATCTTCAACGTTTTTCCCGGCCTTAGATGGGTTTCTCCTAGCAGAACAATATCTGGTTTGTGTTCTGCGACGAATGCTTTCAGTTCCGATAGCTTGTTTGTAATGCTGTTTGCGTTCCAGGCTATGATTTTCAGGCCGGTAGGATTTTTTAGCCTTTTTTGGTGTATGTCCATCTAAAATGTTGTTAGAATTTTAGTAATTTTTCTGGTGAAGCTGATCTCTAGACCCTCGGTTGGCTTAAGTTGTGCAAATTCTATTAACATATCTGCTAGAAGAACTGCTATTTGGGTTTTTGCAGTTGTTTTTTCTTTTTGCGGTGGTTTCGTTGCCGGTTTGTTTTTCTGTGTCTCTTGTTGTTGAGGCTTTTCAGTTTTAAAATTCAGCGGTTTTGCCCAAGCTGACACAGTAGGTTTTTGTGCCGTTGTCTTAGGAACTTGTTGAGGTTTTTCGGTCTCTGTCGTTTGTTGTGCGGGCCTCTTCTTACACTGCCTGGAAATTGCAGTGTGTGCTCCTCCACAGTTTACGCATTTGGCGGCGGTAGTTCTTTCCTTGTCGCAGAGATGTGTGCTCCTGCACACTTCATGCACCGGTATTCTGCGTTGCAGTTCTTTTGAATATGCCCGTACAATTGGCATCTGTGACATTGAATTACAACTCCGGTCGTTTTAAGCGGCTCAATTGATATGTCGAGGCCGTTAACTTTTGTGATTCCGTAAATCGATTTGTACTTGCGTTCCAGTTCGACAAGTACAATCGGGGCCGGTTTTCCTCCTTTTCCGTTCATCCGTGTGATTTTCATTGTCGGGTATCCTTGTACCTTGAGATCCTCGTGCACGTCTTTTTCAGGTGTTTCTTGTGGAATACCTCGTATTACCACTTTTAACGATTTTTCCTCTCTCAGTTGGTGGGTGTGGAATTCAAGGTTTGCCTCCTTGAATACCTTGTACATTTTCCGGTAGTCGTTCACGGTTTGTGGCACGATTCTAATTCCGTCTTTGGTCGTTGAAGCTCTTGAGTAGACTATCTTTGTCTCCCTCAAGTGTTTGCTTATTTCGGTCCATTTGTCCTTGTTCCTTAGAATAATCGGTGTCGTGTTGTTATCAGTGGTTGTTTGGGTAGTTGTTTTTTCTGTTGTCGTGTTCGTTGTAAATGTCCGTTTGTTGTTTGTTTTTCGTTTCCTTGGGGGCTCTTCCGTTTTTTGTTCTTCCTTTTCTTCTTCTATCTGTTTGGGTTCTTCTTCACGGTCCTCTTCGCTAGTTTGTAGGGCGGCAAATCGGTTTTGCCCCACAATCTTCTCGTCGCTGTTGTACTCCTCGGTCCTTTTCTTCTTTGCCATTTTCTTTGGGGTTGAAAATGTTTCTGCTTGCATCTTGCAAGCCTCCTCGTTCTCTTTAGTTAGTTGAGCTATGCGCTCGTTTATTAACTCGGCCAAACCTATTAGTTCGGCCAAGTTGCAGTCTATCACGCTCTTCATCGTCGTAGATTGTGGCACCAACGATCCTGGGACCTGGATGCACACAATTTAAACTCCGAAAAGCACTAAGTTTTCACTTAAAGTTGGCTAGAGTCGCACTTAGGGAAGCTACTTAATTCACCTCCGTTCGGTACGAGTGTTATGTCGTCATTGCCAAGCTTTGTATTTATTTACATAGAAAATAAGTTGTGCTATATGCGCGAGAGTGGAATATCGAGAAAGTGCGCGAGATCTGGTAACACTGAAGCAAACAGACAGACAAACGCGCTTTCGCTTTTATATATTAGTAAGGATTGTTTTTTTTTGTAAATTTTGATATTTGGAAAAGTTTAACATTTTTTGAAGTTTCTGATTTTTCTTTTAAATTGAGCATTTTTTCATATTTCCCGTTCTTTTGAAAATTAGTTTTAAAAATTCCATTTTTTTTTCTGCAAATGTTTTAGTTTTTTCTGAACATTTCAACTTTTTAAAAATATTAATTTATTCTCTAAATTTCGAGTTTTTTTTCTGAAAATTTTAATTTTTTAAAATTTGAATGTATTTCAAATTTCCACATTTTTCCAAAATTTTACCTTTTTGTAACAATTCTGACTTTTTCTGATCGAAATAGGAATTCTCGAATATTGGTCCATTTTTACTAATAGAACTTCTAAAAAACTTGGGGATAAAATAGAAATTTTAAGTTTTTTTGTAATCAAAATTGGATAGTAAAAGTCATAATTTCTTAATTTCTAGAAAAGTTCAAAAAGTAAATATTGTTACGTGCGTTATCGGTTCGAATTGATTACACTTATCGAATAAGACCCACTTTATTACTGAACTCAACTTTGATCACCACAATTGACAATTAACTCACTGCTTATTTACTAATTGCAAACCCACTAACTACACTGACTTCTAACTGGCTGACTCGAGGGAAAGCTGACGCCTTTTTATAGTTTTGGCCGCCGGCTTCCAGAAATTTCGGCAGATGAGGCTTATCGAATGCCGAAACTTCTGGAACGCTTATCTGGCGTTTGTTTCGTTATCGCGGCCGCTTTCCCCTTATCAGAACCTTCTAGCAACTTTTTTTATTTACTAAATTCTACAATTCTATTCTAAATCCTATTTCACCTATTTACATTGCGTTACAATATTTCGGGACAAATCGAGAACTTAAAAAAAGATCAACATTTTTAAGACATGCGAAAGTTTCAATAAGTCATCATTAAAAAATCCAAATTTTTAAAAACATTGAAATTTTCAATCACCTTCTAAAAATTAAATTTTTTTGAAAATTCCAACCTTTTCAAAAATGCTGTTCTTTTTAATTCCCACTTTTCAGAGATTTTAATTTCATTTTAATATTTCCATTTTTTGTCAAAATGTAGACCTTTTTCAAAATTTTAACTTCCTACTTCTTCACATTTATTTTTTTAATTTGACTTTAATTTTAAAGTATTGATTGGCAAGATTTTGACTCGTTTTAACAATTTTATCTCAAAGTGTAGGTTTTTTTTGGAAATTCTAATATTTTGAAAACATTAGCCTCTTGAATATTTCTGTTCTTTTTTAAAACTGCAATTTTTAAATAACTCAAATTTTGTGACTTTAAAAAATTAATATTTCTAAATTTTCACTTTTTGTCCAAAATGTTGGCTTTTTTTGAAGGTTTAAACCTTCTTTACATTTTGATTTATTTTCAAATTTTGAATTCTTAACTATTTCAAATTTTTAAAGAGGCAAAATTCTTAAGAGTCAAAATATTGAGAAAAATATAATATTTCGAAAGAATATACCAAAATTTTTAAAAAGAATGGAAATTTTTTAAAATGTCAAATTTTAAAAAGAGTTGAAATTTTTAATGTCAAAATTTTAAAAAACTGTGAATGTTATCAAAAGAACATGACACTTAAAAAATTTCGATAAGTTTGATATGTTATAACTTTCAGAAAAAATTCGAAGGTTAGAAAAAATTTGAAATTTTGGAATAGGTTAAATTTTCCAAAAAGGTGTAAAATTTGAAAAACCGTCTAAATTTCCAAAAAAAGCTTAAACTTTGAAAAATGTCGAATGTTTCTAAATGTTTCTAACAGTTAAAAAAATCAAAATGTTTAAAATCGCAATTAAAAAAAAAACTAGAATTTCTAAAAAAGGTCGAGGAAAATACTTTTGAAGAGTAAAATCGAAATTATGCCCCAATTTTTGAAAAGTCGTATTTGGAAAGTGACAATTTTCCAGAAAGATAAATTTAAAAATATAAAATTTTGAAAATAATTCCTTATGTTGAGAAATGGTCAAAAATTTTAAAAAAGTACAAGTTTTGGAAAAAGTTAAAGAAATTTTAAAATACCGAAATGTTTAAACAAGTTGAGTCGCAGTTTTCAAAAAGTCGAAATATTCATAAAGGGTCAATATTAAAAAAAAATCTTTAAAAAACGGCACTTAAAGACATAAGACTTTCAAAAGGAGTCGTATAATTCAAAATCCAAATTTTAAAAACGCGGAAGCCAAAATTTTTACAAAGTAAAACGAAAATTCTAAAAAGGAATTGAAATATAAAAATTCTAAAAATATGGAAGTTGAAATATTAAGAAAAGTGAAAATGATGGAAAGAAGTGGAAATTTTGAGATGTCGAAATTTTAAAGAAAAAGGCAAAATTTAGAGAAGAAGTGGACATTTTGAAAAGAGTTGAATTTTTTTTTTAAATGGTCCTTTTAAAAAAGGGCCAACATTATCAAAAATATTGAGGTTGTAGTTCGAAATCCTTAAAAATTTGAAATTTTCAAAAAATTAAGAAAAGTTTAAAACTTTAAAAAATGCCAAACTTTTTTAATATAATGGGAGCATTGAAAATAGGACAATTTATACATAAAAGCTTGAAAACTTGAAATGGGGTTAAAATTTAAAAAAAATACGAAAATTTTCAAAATAAGCTAGGATATTTCAAAAAATATATTTTTTTCTAATAAAAAACGTCAAAACGGAATTTTTAAAAAGGTCGAAACTATTAGAAATGTGAAAATTAACCAAAAATTAAACAAAATTTAATTTTGAAAAGTTACAATTTTTCAGCCGAAATTTCCAAAATAAATCTATATTTTGAAAAAAAGTTACATTTCGAGAAAGGTGTAACTTTTGGAAAAAAGTGGAAAATTTGGAAGAAAGTGGAAAATTTGGAAAAGAAAAAAAATGTAATTTTCAAATAAAAGTCGAGTTATACTCGAAAAAATAGAAGTTTAAAAAAGCGAGAAATTTGAAAAAAAAAGGTCAATTTCCAAAGAAAAGCTTGAAAGAATTATTTTTCAAAAAAAATAAAAATAGGTAATACCAAAACTTCGAGAGAAAAAAAAAACAAAATTTTGAAAAAAAAATCAAAATTTTGAAAAGTCTCATTTTAAGAAAAAGTTGAAATATGAGATGAGTAAAAGTTTTGGAAAAATAAAATTTTTTTAAAAAATTAAAAAATACTATTGATTTATGTATTCAAATAAAGTAGGTTAGGTTAGGTTTCAAAAATAATCGAAATATTAAAATAGTAAGAACTTTTTTTTTAAAGCCAAAACTTCGAGACAGACAAACTGTTCAAAAGAAAGTTAAAATGTTGAAAAACAAAATAAAAACACGAAACGTTATCAAGTGAAATTTTTGCGAAAAGGGTAAATATTGAAAATATACAGGAAATTTTAAAATGTCAAAAGTTTCAAAAGACGAATATTTCAAAGATGTCGAATTTTCAAAGGTTTGAAATTTTGAGGAAAATCGAAATTTTTAAAAAATATCGAAATATTCAGAAAAAGTCGAAATATTTAGATTGAATTTAAAAATAAAGCCGAAATATTCAAAGCAAGTCAAAATTTTGAAAAAAAATAAACTTTTCAACAAAGGAAAAGTGTAAATATTGAATATTAGAAAAAAAAATCAGTTTTATCTGCAGAAAGTCCAAATATTCAAGTTAGGTGAAATTCTTCAGAAATATTCGAAACTTGTAATGCGGTAATTTCGAAAAGGTCGAAATTCTGAAAAAAATTAGTATTTTTAAAAAGTCCAAATTTAGAAAAAAGCAGTAATTTTCAACAAATGTCGAATTTTCAAAAAATAAAGACCCAATTTTCATACTTCATACCTTAACTCATAGCGTCAAGGTATTCATGCCTTAACTCATAGCGTCAAGGTAGTTAATAATTTGCATACAAATACATTCCATAGTTATCTGAGAAGCAAGTTGAATTGCTACTTCCCGGAAGACGCAAATGATCGGATTTCGATCACAAATAAATAAATAGTAAAAATATTGATCTTCCTATTTTCTTACACATCTATGACTGCGGGAAGTCCCACGTAAATGGAAAATTTGTCAAGTAAAATGTTTATTAGGGAGAAAAAAATCCAGATCGTTTAAACTTTCTCATATCCAGCTTCGACTGCATATATAGTTTTATTTTAATACTAACAAAATTGTATTTATATTATTTTCATATATGGAATGTTATTTTTCAACAGGACCTTGCCACTTCTACCCTTGGACGAAACTATGTAAAATACGAATGGGGGACTGTCAATGTTTCCGAATTTATGCAAAAATTATACCAGGAAGGTTTCACTGATGCGAAATTAGAACCTTTGGGAGGAAACAGCTTTATGATCCACATGGTATGGATTAATTTTCGCAATCGTATTTTTCGGAACAATCGGATTTTTCTTAGCAGCAATTTTTCTGTTTTAGCAAGAGGCAGACTCCATTATCCAGTTGGACGACAACAAAACCCACGTCCTTTGCAACCAAGATGATAAAATAAGGACAAAACTGAGAAATGTTGTTATGCAATGTTTGAAAAAATTTTAAACCCAATTATATTTATTAAGAATTTGTTTTATAAATATCTAATAAAACAATTATTTGTTTTTTGCCTGTTTTTTTACTCAATTTGTTGAATTTTGAACCAAAACTTTGTTTAAAGTCTTAAAGCGAAAAATAAAATCTCGAATTTTTCCGTTTTTAAGCAAAATTTGTATAATTTCGTAAGTTTTCAGTTTCAGTCAACTTTATTGATTTTAAATGAATTTATAAAAAAATATTGTATTCATTTAATTTAATAAGAGAGTTGTCCTTTGCGAGTAGATTGATCATGAAATATTCGAATTTTGAATTGTTTGCCAAAATCTCCAAAAATCTGTGGAATCGGAAAGGCTTGGATTTGTCAGAAATGTTGACTTTTCCTTAAAATCCAAATTTTTCTGCAGATTTCTGAAAATGTTAAAATATCAAAATTTTAATAAAGCAGGAATTTTCTAATATAAAACAAATTTTCAAAGACCTCGAAGATTTCAAGAAAGTTGAATTCTTCAAAAAGAAAAGTTTGAATTTTTAAAAGGTCTAAATTTAGAAAAAATTAAAATTTTCAATAAATTTTAAAACAAGTACAATTGTTCAGAAAAAGGCTGTATTAATTTTCTCAAATAAAGTTCAAATTTCGAGCAAAGGAATAAATTTTGGTAAAAATAACTCGAATTTTTCGAAAATGCTGAATACTTCACAAAAGAATCGAAACACTAAAAATGGTAAAATTTTAAAAAATCGAAATTTTGAAAAAAATTCGAAATTTTTGAGAAAACTAGATAGTGAAAAGGGTAAAACGTCGAAAAGGTCTAAATTTCAATGAAGCAAAAATTAAAAAAAAAACAGAAATCTTCAACAGAATCGAATTTAAAAAGCAAGTGGGAATTTTCAAAAAAAAATAGAAAATAGGTCAACATTTTGAAAAGGTCGTAATTTTCACAAAATGTCAATATTTTCAAAAAAATTCGAATTCTTTCAAGGAAAAAGCAGAAATGTTGAGAAAAAATAACATTACTTTAAAAACGAAATTCCATAATAAATTTAAAATATTCAAGTCTAAATTTTGAACCTATGAAATCAAAACTTAAAAAAAAAATCGAAATTTTAAGTTGACTTCGAAATACTTTCATATTTTGACTTATAAAAGCCAAAATTTTGTCATAAAGATAGAGACAAGTTTGAACTTTAAAGCTTTTTAATAAAAACCATTTTTATAACTTAAAAATTAATAGAAAAAGGTCCAAAATTCCATATTTTCATTTTTAAAAATATCAATTTTTTTCAAGTTATCGATTTTAAACATAGACGTAGATATGATTTTGTTCAGATGGGGGCAGCAAAATTGATTGGCAAAAATAAATGACAGACTATACTGCATATTTTTACTGAACTGTATCAGCTTGGGGAATCGAAGTTTCAAATTAAAGTTTACATTTCAAATAAGAAAACTTTCAGAGAGTCAGCTATTTTAATTTAAAATGATATCCAAACCCTTTGGAATATTTCAAAAAATGCTGGAATTTATAAAAAAAAAATCGAAATTTCCCAAAGATGAATTTTCTATAAAAAAGGGGCAATTTCCAAAGTAAGATGAAGAAAAAACATTGAAATATCCAGAACTTTACTTTATTTAAATATTAACATAATCGAAATTTACAAAAAAGCATTTTATTGAAATATTTTGAAAATCATTCTCAAAAATATGGTATTTCAATAAAATATCGATCTAATTTTGGAAATATAAAAGAATTTTAGGAAACATTGGAAATTTAGAGGATGGAAGAAATTTCCAAACACAAAACATCGAATGTTAAGGTATATGTTGTTTCGATAATAAAAAATTTGGAAGGACAAGTGGAAATACAAAGCCAATTAAAAAAAAAAACAGAAAAGGCCAAACATTTAAACTAAATTTCGAAAAATACTAAAAATTTCGAGATAATCGAAATTACTATAAAATATCCAAATTTCCAAGAGAAGGAAAGAAAGAGTGGAAAAAGTAGATTTCGGAAATCGTAATTTTGAAATAGATGAATTTCGTGACAGTCACAATTTTCGGAAAATCAAATTTAAAATAATCTTTTGGAAAAACTTGAAAAAATCAAAATTTTCTAAGCAAAGAATTTTATTTTATATTTTTTTTTGGGCGGAAAGGACTGGTCCTTTGTTATCTTCAAAAATTGAAATACAAAACTTGTCCTATGAAACCAAGAAAGATTAAAAAACACATCAAAGGTTGCTCTAATGCGTCTCGATACCCATCTTCAGAGAGATACTGATCTCTCTGAAACTATAGGAAACCAGTCAAAATTTTTAAAAAGTTAGATTCTAAAGGGTTGAAATTTTCAGGAATATCCCAATGTTAAGGAAAATATCGGACTTTGGAGAAATAGACAAAATTTTGCGAAATTGAACTTTTCAAGTGAAACTTCGAAATTGAAAGCAGATTCGAAATTTTTTAAGGAGTGTCATGTTGTAAAAAAAAGAGTCGAATTTTGGAAATAAAGTCGAAATTAACAAAAAAAAAAAGAAGAGAAGAGCAAGATGAAAGCTCAATAAAAAAAAATGAAAATTGTTCACAAAGACGTACATTTTAAGAAAATAGTCAGATTTTTAAAATAGCCATAATTTTAAAAAAAAAGCAAATATTGAGAAAACTATCGAAATTAACAAAAAAAAAGAAGAGAAGAGAAAGATGAAAGCTCAATAAAAAAAATGAAAATTGTTCACAAAGACGTACATTTTAAGAAAATAGTCCGATTTTTAAAATAGCCAAAATTTAAAAAAAAAGCAAATATTGAGAAATACTATCGACATTTCGGAAAAAACTAATAGAAAAAAATCACAAAAGCAAATACCAATTTTGAAAAAGAAATTCGAAATGCCACAAAAAGGGTCAAAATTTAAAAAAAACAAAATTTCGAGAAAACATTCGACAGTTAATAAACATTCGAAACTTTTCAAAGAAATCCAAAATTCGCCATAAATTAAAAAGACAAATTTTGTGAAAAATCATCAAATGTGAAAATCACCAAATGTGAAAAAATTAATATCAAAAAACGTCGAAATTTCAAGGAAAGTAGAACTTTTGCAGAAAAACCGGAAATTTCAATTGACTGTAAATTTTCGGCTGCTTCGGGAGTCTGGGGGCGCCACAGCATAAAATTCGACGTGTAAAATCCTTTAATTCTGCAATCAACGACATCCGGCGCGGCGGTCATACACACATAAGTGTTGTTTCGTGTCTCCGGACACGTATGTTGTTTGTCAATGGTGTAGGCATATATGTAATACTTCTATATGGCCAGCTCCCTATTCTCTTCGCAAGTTTGTTCTGACCAAATCCGATAAAGATGAAACTTGGATAAATGGCGAGTATTGCGCATAAATGAACGAAATGAACCAATCGCTCCGCGCGGGTTAAACGGATGTTTATGTTTGGCCCATATATGTAATACTTCTAAATGGCGTGTTGTGTATAATCGCCACTACAAAATGCGTTGTCAAAAAGATGAGACGAAAGTATATGTCGTACTCTTTGGAGTACAAGCATTCATTCAATTATAGCGGGAACAGATGACAAGATGGGCGGGAACACTAATAAATGAATGACAACAAAGATAACTGACGAGAAGCGGGATTGGTTAATAAATTATGTCCTCCATAAAGACAAACATATATATCCATCGCGTCTTTTGAACACAATCGAAGGTACAAAACACGCCATATAGAAGTATTACATATATGGTTTGGCCATGCACAGATGATTTGTAACACCTGCGCATTGCGACTCATTAATGCGTGTGAAGGTCAGCGAGAAAGAGAAGTCTTTCCCAAAATAAAAGAGGAACTGGCCATATAGAAGTATTACATATGTAGGTGTAGGGGAAGAAGTCTATAATAAGGAGGGAAAACTTCACATGCTTGTCTATTAAAAAGAATGAGATATATTTCCTGCCCTTGATTGGTTATTACTTTGTTCAGTGCGCAATGTGACAGTGCGCATCCTCAGTGCACATGCACTGTAACCTGTAACAGGATTTGAAAATTCCTTTGTAGGTTATGTTTATTTTATTTTTGAAATTTATGTCATGTAGAACATTATTTGAATTCGCTGTCGGTCTTTGGTTAGTTTTACCTAATTTGACCTAATATATTTAAGACAAAGTAAAAAAACTAGAAATGAATAGTAGAAATGAGAAACAGAAAAATTCTGGTTAGTTAAAATTTAAAAAAAAAGATAAATGTCTGTTTTTTAAAGAGTCAAAATGTTTGTTGAATATTTTTGAAAAGATTGGAATTTTGAAAAAACATCGAAATTTTCCAGTGATATTTTTTTAAAAGGTTGTAAAAAGTCGACACTTTAATTAGGTTAAAATTTATAAAACAAATTAAAAATTTTAAAACCAGTGTTGCACCATGTTGCACCAGAAAAGCTAAACAAAGTCCATCTGGTTCATCTGGTCCAATTGAAACTTACCAGCTCAATACTATTACTTACGGAACTGCCTCCGCTCCGTATTTAGCCACACGTTGTTTGCTACAAATAGCAAATGAATTCGCAGAACAATTTCCAAAGGCTAGTCAAATTATAAAAAATAATTGCTACGTGGATGATATTCTTTCAGGCGGTGAATCAGCAACAGAAGTTACTACCCTTTATAATCAAATTGAATTCATTCTTAAGCAAGCTCAATTCTTACTTCACAAATGCGTTTCTAATAATCCTACTGTATTCGAGAGTTCAGAATTAAATTCAATTCAGCTTGGAACACAGCTAACCAAAACATTAGGTTTATATTGGGCACCAAAGAGCGATGAGTTCACATACAAGATAAACAAACAGTCTATTACTGATAGTCTTTCTAAACGTCAACTCCTTTCTCTTATAAGTTAGATTTTTGAGCCACTTGGCCTCGTTAGTATATGCACCATCATTGGCAAAACAATAATGCAGTTGTTATGGCAGGAAGGAGTAGGATGGGACGACAATATACCGAAGAATATTGCTGAAAAATGGTACAAGGTTCAAACCGATCTTCCAAATCTCAACAATTTACAAATTTCACGGCATATTTTGTGTGAAAATCCTGTCAGCAGTGGCGGCTAGTGCTAAGGTTTGCAGGTTTGCGCAACCTCCAAAAAAAATGTGCCGGGATAAAAAATAAAGTAATTGTTGTCTATTTTATTTATTAATATAACAGATTTATCCTTACCAAACATAACTATAACGGATTCCCCGGTTCGTTAGAATTTGGCGGGGTTATTGGGTCCATGGTTTGCAGAGTTTGCAGGCTAGATTGCAAACTTTGCTTTCCACATATGCACCTGCGCCTTAACTCATATTTTGTTTGTTTAAATAGTTGCCCATAAGCAAGCATTAGGTTGCACTTGTGAATGCAAACCAAATATCGACTCGCTATTTTAATTTGTTGTCGGCCAATGTTGTGAGCCGTGAAACACAAATAAAAATGAATTCAGTGCAAAGTTTAATTGCACAACCATTCTGTAACCGATCTGAGTCGGAAAAACTGGAAATTAAGCAACTTGGATGATCTTTTCCAGACTTGAATATTCTGCAGACGATGTTTAGTTAATTGCAGCAACCTTATTTTTTTTCTGAAAAATTTAATCAGTATAGAACCACTTTTCCCGAAAAGTGTTTTAAAAAACCACTAAGATTTATCCATTTTTGGATTGAAATCGGCTTCTGGTTTACTTGTACTCTATAACATTATTTCAGAAAACAGTGAGCTTAGTAAATTTTTAGTGGAACTCTAAATGCTTTCAAAAATCTTTATAACTATCCCAATGGCTTCTCCTGAAGCAGAGGGTGCTTCTCCACCCTGAAAATAATTAAAAACTTTTAAGAAATACATTATGCCAGAAAAAATTGTCCGCATTAACGATGCTTTCCAAAGAAAAGGACTTAACCCAAGGAATACCCGACCGTAATCATAAATTATTAATAAATTTGCATCTGCCAAAGATCATCGTATGGACTTCCGCTTCCAATAAGTGAATGTCTGATTTTTGTGCATATTATAAAGGAAAATTTTAATAATATACTATACATGTATAACATATATCATTTAAAATCCTAAATATCTCTTAATTCCAGATTAATTTAAAATTTCCATTTTCGGCACATTTTGGTAAGTGTCTCTTTGCAACCACCAATTTTTTTTAGCATCAGCCGCCACTGCCTGTCAGCATCGAATTACACGAGTTCTCTGACGCTAGAGAAATGGCCTATTCCGCTGGTGTATACGCGAGAAGCATTAGTCAAACACGAACTATTAACGTGAAATTAATCTGTGCAAAATCAAAGGTTGCACCATTGAAGAAGATAACGATTCCTCGATTAGAGCTGTGTGGAACTCACCCTTTGTCCAAATTTTCAAATTTTCTAAGGTCAAAATTTAAAAGTTATTATTTAAGGTTTAAAGGTACCCTATTCGATAGATATTGTCCCGTAGATTACGAATCTGAAAACTAAATTGAGATACGACTTTTGGTTTGGAATATATGAGAGTTTAAATTTACGAAAAAAGTTCAAAGGGGGGACCGCTGATACAAAACTTGAAAAAATTTGCATTTTTCAAAAGTGAGTTTATTGCATTTTCTGAGAGTTTTCGGGACGTAGAATAAGAATTTGAAAACCAAATTGAGCTACGACTATCCGTTCGGAAGATACGAGCCTCGAAAATTTCGAAATTTTCAAATATTCCGAGGTCAAAATTCAAAAGTTATTATTTCAGATTAAAAGTGCCCTTTTCGACAGCTTTTGTCCCGTAGATTACGAATCTGAAAATTAAATTGAGCTACGACTTTTGGTTTGGAAGATATGAGAGTTTAAAGTTACGAAATATGTTTAAAGGGGGGACCCTTCATTCAAAACTTGAAAAAATTTGCATTTTTTGAAAGTGAGTTTATTGCATTTTCTTAGAGTTTTCGGGACGTAGAATAGGAATTTGAAAACCAAATTGGGCTACATCTATCCGTTTACGAGATACAAGCCTGTAAAATTTCGAAATTTTCAATTTTTGCCAAATTTCCTAAGGTCGAAAATCAAAATACATTTTTTAGGATTTTAAAGTACCCTATTATATGCACTTTGACCCGTAGATTACGAATCTGAAAATTAAATTGAGCTACGACTTTTGGTTTGGAAAATATGAGAGTTTAAAGTTACGAAATATGTTCAAAGGGGGGACCCTTCATTCAAAACTTGAAAAAATATGCATTTTTCGAAAGTGAGTTTATTGCATTTACTTAGAGCTTTCGGGACGTAGAATAAGAATTTGAAAACCAAAAGGAGCTACGAGTATGCGTTCGTGAGATACGAGCCCCGAAAGTTTCCAAATTTTCAAATTTTCTAAGGTCAAAATTCAAAAATTATTATTTAAAATTTAAAGGTACTCTATTCGATAGATTTTGTCCCGTAGATTACGAATCTGAACACTAAATTGAGCTACGACTTTTGGTTTGGAAAATATGAGAGTTTAAAGTTACGAAAAAAGTTGAAAGGGGGGACCGTTGATACAAAACTTGAAAATATTTGCATTTTTCGAAAGTAAGTTTATTGCGATTTCTTAGAGTTTTCGGGACGTAGAATAAGAATTTGAAAACCAAATTGAGCTACAACTATCCGTTCGTGAGATACGAGCCCCGAAATTTTCCAAATTTTCAAATTTTCTAAGGTCAAAATTCAAAAGCTATTATTTAAAATTTAAAGGTACCCTATTCGATAGATTTTGTCCCGTAGATTACGAATCTGAAAACTAAATTGAGCTACGACTTTTGGTTTGGAAAATATGAGAGTTTAAAGTTACGAAAAAAGTTCAAAGGGGGGACCCTTGATACAGAACTTGAAAAAATTTGCATTTTTCGAAAGTGAGTTTATTGAATTTCCTTAGAGTTTTTAGAACGTGGAATAAGATTTTGAAAACCAAATTGAGCTACGACTATCCGTTCGTGAGATACGAGCCTCGAAAGTTTTCAAATTTACAAATTTTCTAAGGTCAAAATTCAAAAGTTATTATTTAAAATTAAAAGGTACCCTATTCAATAGATTTTGTCCCGTAGATTACGAATCTGAAAACTAAATTGAGCTACGACTTTTGGTTTGGAAGATATGAGAGTTTAAAGTTACGAAAAAAGTTCAAAGGGGGGACCCTTGATACAAAACTTGAAAATATTTGCATTCTTCGAAAGTGAGTTTATTGCATTTTCTTAGAGTTTTTGGGACGTAGAATAAGAATTTGAAAACCAAATTGAGCTACGACTATCCGTTCGTGAGATACGAGCCCCAAAAGTATCCATATTTTCTAAGGTCAAAATTCAAAAGTTCTTATTTAAAATTTAAAGGTACCCTATTCCATAGATTTTGTCCCGTAGATTACGAATCTGAAAATTAAATTGAGCCACGACTTTTGGTTTGGAAGATATGAAAGTTTAAATTTACGAAAAAAGTTTAAAGGGGGGACCTTTCATACAAAACTTGAAAAAATTTGCATTTTTCGAAAGTGAGTTTATTGCATTTTCTTAGAGTTTTCTGGACGCAGACAAAGAATTTGAAATAAAAATTAAGCTACGACTATCCGTTCGGGAGATACAAGCCTCGAAAATTACAAAATCTTCAAATTTTCCAAGGTCAGAATTCAAAAGTTTTTATTTCAGATTTGAAAGTACCCTTTTCGACAGCTTTTGTCCCGTAGAATACGAATCTGAAAAATAAATTGAGCTACGACTTTTGGTTTGGAAGATATGAGAGTTTAAAATTACGAAAAAAGTTCAAAGGGGTGACCGTTGATACAAAACTTGAAAAAATTTGCATTTTTCGAACGTGAGTTTATTGCATTTTCTTAGTTTTTGGGACGTAGAATAAAAATTTGAAAACCAAATTGAGCTACGACTATCCGTTCGTGAGATACGAGCCCCGAAAGTTTCCAATTTTTCAAATTTTCCAAGGTCAAAATTCAAAAGTTATTATTTAAAATTTAAAGGTACCCTATTCGATAGATTTTATCCCGTAGATTACGAATCTGATAAATAAATTGAGCTACGACTTTTGGTTTGGAAGATATGAGGGTTTAAAGTTACGAAAAAAGTTCAAAGGGGGGACTCTTTATACAAAACTTGAAAAAATTTGCATTTTTCGAAAGTGAGTTTATTGCGCTTTCTTAGAGTTTTCTGGACGCAGAAAAAGAATTTGAAAACCAAATTGAGCTACGACTATCCCTTCGGGAGATACAAGCCCCGAAAATTTCGAAACTTTCAAATTTTCCAAGGTCAAAATTCAAAAGTTATTATTTCGGATTTAAAAGTGCCCTCTACGACAGCTTTTGTCCCGTAGATTACGAATCTGAAAACTAAATTGAGCTACGACTTTTGGTTTGGAAGATATGAGAATTTTAAGTTACGAAAACAGTTTAAAGGGGGGACCGTTGATACAAAACTTGAAAAAATTTGCATTTTTCGAAAGTGAGTTTATTGCATTTTCTTAGAGTTTTCGGACGTAGAATAAGAATTTGAAAACCAAATTGAGCTACGACTATCCGTTCGTGAGATACGAGCCCCGAAATTTTCCAAATTTTCAAATTTTCTAAGGTCAAAATTCAAAAGTTATTATTTAAAATTTAAAGGTACCCTATTCGATAGATTTTGTCCCGTAGATTACGAATCTGAAAACTAAATTGAGCTACGACTTTTGGTTTGCAAAATATGAGAGTTTAAAGTTACGAAAAAAGTTCAAAGGGGGGACCGTTGATACAAAACTTGAAAAAATTTGCATTTTTCGAAAGTAAGTTTATTGCATTTTCTTAGAATTTTCGGGACGTAGAATAAGAATTTGAAAACCAAATTGAGCTACGACTATCCGTTCGTGAGATACAAGCCCCGAAATTTTCCAAATTTTCAAATTTTCTAAGGTCAAAATTCAAAAGTTATTATTTAAAATTTAAAGGTACCCTATTCGATAGATTTTGTTCCGTAGATTACGAATCTGAAAACTAAATTGAGCTACGACTTTTGGTTTGCAAAATATGAGAGTTTAAAGTTACGAAAAAAGTTCAAAGGGGGGACCGTTGATATAAAACTTGAAAAAATTTGCAATTTTCGAAAGTGAATTTATTGCATTTTCTTAGAGTTTTCGGGACGTAGAATAAGAATTTGAAAACCAAATTGAGCTACGACTAACCGTTCGTGAGATACGAGCCCCGAAATTTTCCACATTTCCAAATTTTCTAAGGTCAGAATTCAAAAGTTATTATTTACAATTTAAAGGTACCCTATTCGATAGATTTTTTCCCGTAGATTACGAATCTGAAAACTAAATTGAGCTACGACTTTTGGTTTGCAAAATATGAAAGTTTAAAGTTATGAAAAAAGTTCAAAGGGGGGTCCGTTGATACAAAACTTGAAAAAATTTGCATTTTTCGAAAGTGAGTTTATTGCATTTTCTTAGAGTTTTCGGGACGTAGAATAAGAATTTGAAAACCAAATTGAGCTACGACTAACCGTTCGTGAGATACGAACCCCAAAAGTTTCCAAATTTCCAAATTTTCTAAGGTCAGAATTTAAAAGTTATTATTTAAAATTTAAAGGTACCCTATTCGATAGATTTAGTCCCGTAGATTACGAATCTGAAAGCTAAATTGAGCTACGACTTTTGGTTTGCAAAATATGAAAGTCTAAAGTTACAAAAAAAGTTCAAAGGGGGGACCGTTGATACAAAACTTGAAAAAATTTGCATTTTTCGAAAGTGAGTTTATTGCATTTTCTAAGAGTTTTTGGGACGTAGAATAAGAATTTGAAAACCAAATTGAGCTACGACTATCCGTTCGTGAGATACGAGCCCCGAAAGTTTCCAAATTTTCAAATGTTCTAAGGTCAAAATTCAAAAGTTAATATTTCAAATTTAAAGGTACCCTATTCGATAGATTTTGTCCCGTAGATTACGAATCTGAACACTAAATTGAGCTACGACTTTTGGTTTGGAAGTTATGAGAGTTTAAAGTTACGAAAAAAGTTCAAAGGGTGGACCGGTGATACAAAACTTTAAAAAATTTGCACTTTTCGAAAGTAAGTTTATTGCATTTTCGTAGAGTTTTCGGGACGTAGAATAAGAATTTGAAAACCAAATTGAGCTACGACTAACCGTTCGTGAGATACGAGCCCCAAAAGTTTCCAAATTTTCAAATTTTCCAAGGTCAAAATTCAAAAGTATATTATTACAGATTTAAAAATCCCCTATTCGACAGCTTTTGTCTCGTAGATTACGAATCTGAAAATTAAATTGGGCTATGACTTTTGGTTTGGAAAATATGAGAGTTTAAATTTATGTAAAAAGTCCAAAGGGGGGACCCTTGATACAAAACTTGAAAAAATTTGCATTTTTCGAAAGTGAGTTTATTGCATTTTCTTAGAGTTTTCGGGACGTAGAATAAGAATTTAAAAACCAAATTGAGCTACGACTATCCGTTTGTGAGATACGAGCCCCGAAAGTTTCCAAATTTTCAAATTTTCTAAGGTCAAAATTCAAAAGTTATTATTCAAAATTTAAAGGTACCCTATTCGATAGAATTTGTCCCATAGATTACGAATCTGAAAACTAAATTGAGCTACGACTTTTGGTTTGGAAAATATGAGAGTTTAAAGTTACGAAAAAAGTTCAAAGGGGGGACACTTGATACAAAACTTGAAAAAATTTGCATTTTTCAAAAGTGAGTTTATTGCATTTTCTTAGAGTTTTTGGGACGTAGAATGAGAATTTGACAACCAAATTAAGCTACGACTATCCGTTCGTGAGATACGATCCTCAAAAGTTTCCAAATTTTCAAATTTTCTAAGGTCAAAATTCAAAAGTTATTATTTAAAATTTAAAGGTACCCTATTCGATAAATTTTGTCTCGTAGATTACGAATCTGAAAACTAAATTGAGCTACGACTTTTGGTTTGGAAGATATGAGAGTTTAAAGTTACGAAAAAAGTTCAAAGGGGGGACCGTTGATACAAAACTTGAAAAAATTTGCATTTTTCGAAAGTGAGTTTATTGCATTTTCTTAGAGTTTATGGGACGTAGAATAAGAATTTGAAAACCAAATTGAGCTACGACTATCCGTTCGTGAGATACGAGCCCCGAAAGTTTCCAAATTTTCAAATTTTCTAAGGTCAAAATTCAAAAGTTATTATTTAAAATTTAAAGGTACCCAATTCGATAGATTTTGTCCCGTAGATTACGAATCTGAACTCTAAATTGAGCTACGACTTTTGGTTTGCAAAATATGAGAGTTTAAAGTTACGAAAAAAGTTCAAACGGGACCGTTGATACAAAACTTGAAAAAATTTGCATTTTTTAAAAGTAAGTTTAGTGGGTTTTCTTAGAGTTTTCGGGACGTAGAATATGAATTTGAAAACCAGATTGAGCTACGACCATCCGTTCGTGGGATACGAGCCCCGAAAATTTCCAAATTTTCAAATTTTCTAAGGTCAAAATTCAAAAGTTATTATTTAAAATTTAAAGGTACCCTATTCGATAGATTTTGTTTCGTAGATTACGAATCTGAAAACTAAATTGAGCTACGACTTTTGGTTTGGAAAATATGAGAGTTTAAAATTACGAAAAAAGTTCAAAGGGGGGACCGTTGATACAAAACTTGAAAAAATTTGCATTCTTCGAAAGTGAGTTTATTGCATTTTCTTAGAGCTTAAAGCTCTCTGGACGCAGACAAGGAATTTGAAAACCAAATTGAGCTACGACTATCCGTTCGTGAGATACGAGCCCCGAAAGTTTCCAAATTTTCAAATTTTCTAAGGTCAAAATTTAAAAGTTATTATTTAAAATTTAAAGGTACCCTATTCGATAGATTTTGTCTCGTGGAATTACGAATCTGAAAATTAAATTGAGCTACGACTTTTGGTTTGCAAAATATGAGAGTTTAAAGTTACGAAAAAAGTTCAAAGGGGGGACCGTTGATACAAAACTTGAAAAAATTTGCATCCTTTTGAAAGTGAGTTTATTGGATTCTCTTAGAGTTTTTGGGACGTAGAATAAGAATTTGAAAACCAAATTGAGCGACGACTATCCGTTCGGGAATTACGAGCCTCGAAAATTTCGAAATTTTAAAATTTTCCGAGGTCGAAATTCAAAAGTTATTATTTCAGATTTAAAGGTACCCTTTTGGATAGATTTTGTCGTAGAAATCTCTGAATTTGCTATTATTAGTAGTAGTAATAGAAACATCGATTTTAAGCGTTTAATCAATTTTAGCTCAACGGAGGAAAAAGATAAATTTTAAATGTGACAAATATTTGAAACAATCGATTCAGGAAAAATTAACGCTTTGCCGCAGAATTCTCTAAATTTGCTTTTATAGGTAGTAGTAGCAGATACGTCGATTTTTAGCCTTAAAATAATTTTACCTCGAAGGATAAAAAGAATAAATTTTAAATGTACCAAAAATTTGAAACTTTTGATTCACGAAAAATCAGAGCTTTGTTGTAGAAATCTCTGAACTTGCTATTATTAGTAGTAATAGAAACATCGATTTTTAGCATTTAATCAATTTTAGCTCTACGAATGAAAAAGATAAATTTTAAATGTGACAAATATTTGAAACATTCCATTCAGGAAAAATCAACGCTTTACCGCAGAATTTTCTTAGTATGCTATCATAGGTAGTAGTAGCAGATACGTCGATTTTCAGCCTTAAAGTAATTTTACCTCGAAGCATAAAAAGAATAAGTTATAAATGTACCAAAAATTTGAAACTTTTGATTCACGAAAAATCAGCGCTTTGTCGTAGAAATCTCTGAATTTGCTATTATTAAGTAGTAGTAATAGAAACATCGATATTCAACGTTTAATCAATTTAAGCTCTACGGATGAAAATGATAAATTTTAAATGAGACAAATATTTTAAACAATCGATTCAGGAAAAATCAACGCTTTGCCGCAGAATTCTCTAAATTTGCTATTATAGGTAGTAGTAGCGAATACGTCGATTTTCAGCCTTAGAGTAATTTTACCTCGAAGGATAAAAAGAATAAATTTTAAATGTACCAAAAATTTGAAACTTTTGATTCACGAAAAATCAGCGCTTTGTCGTAGAAATCTCTGAACTTGCTATTATTAGTAGTAGTAATAGAAACATCGATTTTCGGCGTTTAATCAATTTAAGCTCTACGGACGAAAAAGATAAATTTTAAATGGGACAAATATTTGAAACAATCGATTCAGGAAAAATCAACGCTTTGTTGCAGAATTCTCTAAATTTGCTTTTATAGGTAGTAGTAGCAGATACGTCGATTTTCAGCCTTAAAGTAATTTTACCTCGAAGGATAAAAAGAATAAACTTTTAATGTACCAAAAATTTGAAACTTTTGATTCACGAAAAATCAGCGCTTTGTCGTAGAAATCTCTGAACTTGCTATTATTAGTAGTAGTAATAGAAACATCGATTTTCAACGTTTAATCAATTTTAGCTCTACGGAGGAAAAAGATAAATTTTAAATGTGACAAATATTTGAAACAATCGATTCAGGAAAAATCAACGCTTTGCCGCAGAATTCTCTAAATTTGCAATTATAGGTAGTAGTAGCAGATGCGTCGATTTTCAGCCTTAAAGTAATTTTACCTCGAAGGATAAAAAGAATAAACTTTTAATGTACCAAAATTTGAAACTTTTGATTCACGAAAAATCAGCGCTTTGTCGTAGAAATCTCTGAACTTGCTATTATTAGTAGTAGTAATAGAAACATCGATTTTTAACGTTTAATCAATTTTAGCTCTACGGATGAAAAAGATAAATTTTAAATGTGACAAATATTTGAAACAATCGATTCAGGAAAAATCAACGCTTTGCCGCAGAATTCTCTAAATTTGCTATTATAGGTAGTAGTAGCAGATACGTCGATTTTCAGCCTTAAAGTAATTTTACCTCGAAGGATAAAAAGAATAAATTTTAAATGTACCAAAAATTTGAAACTTTTGATTCACGAAAAATCAGCGCTTTGTCGTAGAAATCTCTGAACTTGCTATTATTAGTAGTAGTAATAGAAACATCGATTTTTAACGTTTAATCAATTTTAGCTCTACGAATGAAAAAGATAAATTTTAAATGTGACAAATATTTGAAACAATCGATTCAGGAAAATTCAACGCTTTGCCGCAGAATTCTCTAAATTATGCTATTATAGGTAGTAGTAGCAGATACGTCGATTTTCAGACTTAAAGTAATTTTACCTCGAAGGATAAAAAGAATAAATTTTAAATGTACCAAAAATTTGAAACTTTTGATTCACGAAAAATCAGCGCTTTGTCGTAGATATCTCTGAATTTGCTATTATTGGTAGTAGTAATAGAAACATCAATTTTCGGCGTTAAATCAATTTTAGCTCTACGGACGAAAAAGATATATTTTAAATGTGACAAATATTTGAAACAATCGATTCAGGAAAAATCAACGCTTTGTTGAAGAATTCTCTAAATTTGCTATTGTTACGTGCGTTATCGGTTCGAATTGATACACGTGATAGATTATACCCACTTTATTACTGCATTAACTCGGCACACTTCAACTGAACAGTAACTCACTAATTATTTACTAATTGCTAACCAACTTATTGCACTTGCTTCTCACTGACTGACTCGAGGGAAAACTGACCGCCTTTTTATAGTTTCGGCCCGCGTTCTTCCAGAATTTTCGGCAGATAAGGCTTATCGAATGCCGAAATTTCTGGAACGCTTATCTGCCGTTTGTTTCGTTATCGCGGCCGCTTTCCCCTTATCAGAACCTTCTAGAAACATTTTTTATTTACTAAATTCTACAATTCTATTCTAAATCCTATTTCATCTATTTACATTACGTTACATTGCCGCCCCCTTAGAAATGATCGTCCCGATCAGTTCCAATCAATCACTTTACCACTAAATTTACATAGTCTGTTAAGGTGTACCACTTTCATTTTACTCCTAGAGCTACGCTGGATCCTGTATACCAAGTCGTTGATCCTCTTCAGCACTTTGTACGGCCCTTCCCAAGATGGCGTAAACTTTGGCGAAACTCCTTTCTTTCGCTGAGGGTTGTATAGCCATACCAACTCGCCCTCACTGAAACCACCATGATTGGCACTCACGTCATACCTGGCCTTCATCCGGTCCGTCGCCAAGTTGATCTTCGTCCGCACCAGAGCATGCGTCTCCAGTATTGCTTTCCTCAAGTCATCTACGAAACCCATCGTTTCCCTGGGGACCTCCCTTGGTGATCCAAACATTAAGTCACACGGAAGCCGCAGTTCCCTCCCGAAGATCACTTTTGCCGGGGTCTGACTTGTAGTTTCATGAGTTGCCGCGCGATAGGCCATCAGAAACAGTGGTAGATGTCGGTCCCAGTCGGTCTGATGTTTGGAAACGACCTTCGAAAGATGTTCCTCTAAGGTCCTGTTAAATCTCTCCACCATTCCGTCAGACTTGGATGAAGAGGTGTTGTTCGAGTTTTTCTTATTCCAAGAAGACGACACACCTCTTGGAAAACCCCCGATTCAAAGTTCCTTCCCTGGTCTGAGTGTAGTTCAAAGGGAACACCAAATCGACAGATGAAGTTGTCCACAAGAACCCTTGCGACTGTGGTGGCTTCCTGGTTCGGGATGGCATAAGCTTCAGGCCATTTACTGAAATAATCCATGGCTACCAGGATGTACTTGTTTCCATCGTCTGAAACTGGGAATGGTCCTGCCACATCGATTGCAATTCTTTCAAATGGAGCTCCCACATTATATTGCTTCAGGGCCCCTTTGGTTCTCGTACGGGGACCCTTGGATGCAGCACAGGTGACACATTTCCGACACCACCGCTCGACGTCCTCCCTGCAGTTAACCCAATAGAACCGTTTTCGAACCTTCTCCAGGGTCTTGTTCATCCCTAGGTATCCACCAGAGGTCCCATTGTGCACCTCCCACAAGACCTGTGGAATCTTTTCCTGAGGCACCACCAACTGCAAGTTGACACGCTTTCCATCCGAGCTTTCCCATGCTCTCTTCAGTACCCCGTCCTCGACCTGGAGGGATTTCCATTGAGCCCACAAATTCTTAAGAGCTGGACTTCTGTCGGAAATTTCTTGCCATTCCGGTCTGTCTTCAGCTTCTTTCCATTCCAATATGGGTCCGATATCTGCGTCGCTCCTATGTAGCTTCCGAAGACCTTCAACAGTCCATTCGTCTTCTGGCTGGACAGAAGTGACCCTTATATCCACCATGTCCTCATGGTCCTCAACTCGTTTGCAGTGTTTGCAATCACCACAGGGTCTTCTGGACAATGCGGCAGCGTTGTTATGCTGTCGTCCCGGTCGATGATGCACCTTGAAGTGATACTGCTGAAGCCTTTCTAACCATCTAGCCGTCTGTCCCTCCGCGTTCTTTATTCGGAGTAACCAAGAAAGTGCCGAATGATCTGTCCTGATAAGGAATTCTTGCCCATACAAGTATTTGTGAAAGTGTTCCACGGCCTTCACTATCGCAAGAAGTTCCTTCCTGGTGGTGCAATAGTTCCTCTCCGGCTTCGTCAGGATCTTGCTGTAATATTCGATAACTCTTTCTTCACCGCCTTGAACTTGGGACAGCACAGCCCCAATGCCGACGTTACTGGCATCAGTGTCTAACACGAACTTCCCATTCTGCTGAGGATACGCCAAGATAGGGCTTGTGCACAAGGCGGACTTCAGTTTTCGGAAAGCGATATCACAGTCGGGAGTCCAGACGTACGGCGTTCTTCCTTCCGTTAGTCGGTGCAACGGCGCAGCGATGATGGCGAAACCTTTCACAAATCTTTTGTTATAGGTGCATAACCCAAGGAACTTCTTCAAATGCTGTTTATCTTTGGGTCTTGGCCAGTCACGGATTGTTTGAGTATCGCGTGCCACAGTAACTTTGACTGCTGTGTCCACCGTTGCCTGCACATTTCTTCCATTCCCGCTGGCTTCCACCACCAAATTCTCTTTGGTCCTTTTTATCTGTTTGATGGGAAGAATTCTGGGGACTGGTTTCTTCACATTAGTTAGTGAGTTTTCTTTCTCGCCATGTTGTCTTCTTACTGTGGGGCTTGTCGACTTCTTATGGGTTGACCTGCAATTCTTCTTGATGTGTCCCGGTTTGCCACAGCTGTAACATGTTATGCTTTTGCTGGATCGACTTTTAAGAGCTCCCAGCAGTTCTTTGATGCTCGCGTTCACATCCTTCATGCTAGCGTTCATGTTCGCCTTTATTTCCTCCATGTTAGCACTTATGTGCGCGTTCGTCTCCTTAATGTCAACGCTCATGTTCTCAAGATCAGGGTTATTCGCAACCTCCTCGATGTCGGCCTTCCTTATTCTTCGTGAGGCCTCTGATTCCGAAACCTTGTAAGCAGCTTCAACCTCTAGAGCTCTAATCAGTGCCTCTCTCGATGTTTGGAAGTTTGACAAGCGCATCACTTTTTGGACTTCTGGGTCTCTTATTCCTTCTATAAAAATTCTAGCTGCGTAAAGTTCCAGAAATTCGGTTGGTGCTGTTGGATAGGCGGCATAAGCCAGTCTTTTTACGTCAGCCTCGAATTCTTGCAGCGTTTCATCACTTTTCTGCTTCCTTACTAGTAGTTGCGACTGGGCGACTTCTGGCAAATGATGGTCTCCAAATCTCAGCTCTAAAGCCCTAACCAAATCTTCATAGTTAGCTAGTTCGTGGTCAGATAGAGCTCGGAGTAGTTCCAGAGCTTCTCCGCGTAAGGAAACCACCAATGAGGTTGCCTTTTCGTCTTGGGTCCATCGATTGGCTCTAGCAGCAGCTTCGAACTGAATTCTGTAGGCCTGGAAGGATGTTTATCCGTCATAGGTCGGAGGTTTTACCTTTTGGAAAGAACTAGCAGGTACACTTTCGGATTCATGTTGTGTGCTTTGTCCACTTAGCAACTTTTTCATGTTGCTGATCTCCCTCTTTGTTGCATTTTCCAAATCAAGAAGCTTGCTGTTGAATTTTTCTTTTACTTCCCTAATTTCTTCCCTAACGTCGCCAATCTCTTCTTGCATTGTCGTCTTCGTTCTTCTTCCTGTTCTTTTTCTTGTCGTCTTCGTTCTTGTCTTCGTTCTTCTTCCTGTTCTTTTTCTTGTCGTCTTCGTTCTTCGTCTTGTCGTCTTCGTTCTTCGTCTTGTCGTCTTCGTTCTTCCTCCTGTTCATTTTCTTGTCGTCTTCGTTCTTCGTCTTGTCGTCTTCGTTCTTCCTCCTGTTCTTTTTCTTGTCGTCTTCGTTCTTCGTCTTGTCGTCTTCGTTCTTCCTCCTGTTCTTTTTCTTGTCGTCTTCGTTCTTCGTCTTGTCGTCTTCATTCTTCCTCTTGTTCTTTTTCTTGTCGTCTTTCCTCTGCTTGTTCTTTAAACATTGCTAATAACGCTTGCATTTGTTGTTCCATTTTGGCCGATTTTAATCTCGTATCCATAAAGCGTATTTGAATGTCCGCGAATTTATTTGACGCGCCTCGTATAACTATTTAACAGTTTAAAACGTCCGAGATAGTCAACTACGGCACCTGGCACGAATTTTTTTTTCGAGTAATAAAGCACAATCCACGAATAATCCCGCTTCTGACACCAAATGTTACGTGCGTTATCGGTTCGAATTGATACACGTGATAGATTATACCCACTTTATTACTGCATTAACTCGGCACACTTCAACTGAACAGTAACTCACTAATTATTTACTAATTGCTAACCAACTTATTGCACTTGCTTCTCACTGACTGACTCGAGGGAAAACTGACCGCCTTTTTATAGTTTCGGCCCGCGTTCTTCCAGAATTTTCGGCAGATAAGGCTTATCGAATGCCGAAATTTCTGGAACGCTTATCTGCCGTTTGTTTCGTTATCGCGGCCCCTTTCCCCTTATCAGAACCTTCTAGAAACTTTTTTTATTTACTAAATTCTACAATTCTATTCTAAATCCTATTTCATCTATTTACATTACGTTACACTATTATAGGTAGTAGTAGCAGATACGTCGATTTTCAGCCTTAAACTAATTTTACCTCGAAGGATAAAAAGAATAAATTTTAAATGCACCAACAATTTGAAACTTTTGATTCACGAAAAATCAGCGCTTTGTCGTAGAAATCTCCGAACTTGCTATTATTAGTAGTAGTAATAGAAACATCGATTTTCGCCGTTTAATCAATTTTAGCTCTACGGACGAAAAAGATAAATTTTAAATGTGACAAATATTTGAAACTATCGATTCACGAAAAATCAACGCTTTGCCGCAGAATTCTCTAAATATGCTATTGTAGGTAATAGTAGCAGATACGTCGATTTTCAGCCTTAAAGTAATTTTACCCCGAAGGATAAAAAGAATAAATTTTAAATGTACCAAAAATTTGAAACTTTTGATTCACGAAAAATCAGCGCTTTGTCGTAGAAATCTCCGAACTTGCTATTATTAGTAGTAGTAATAGAAACATCGATTTTCGCCGTTTAATCAATTTTAGCTCTACGGACGAAAAAGATAAATTTTAAATGTGACAAATATTTGAAACTATCGATTCACGAAAAATCAACGCTTTGCCGCAGAATTCTCTAAATATGCTATTGTAGGTAATAGTAGCAGATACGTCGATTTTCAGCCTTAAAGTAATTTTACCCCGAAGGATAAAAAGAATAAATTTTAAATGTACCAAAAATTTGAAACTTTTGATTCACGAAAAATCAGCGCTTTGTCGTAGAAATCTCCGAACTTGCTATTATTATTTTAGCTCTACGGACGAAAAAGATAAATTTTAAATGTGACAAATATTTGAAACTATCGATTCACGAAAAATCAACGCTTTGCCGCAGAATTCTCTAAATATGCTATTGTAGGTAATAGTAGCAGATACGTCGATTTTCAGCCTTAAAGTAATTTTACCCCGAAGGATAAAAAGAATAAATTTTAAATGTACCAAAAATTTGAAACTTTTGATTCACGAAAAATCAGCGCTTTGTCGTAGAAATCCCTGAATTTGCTATTATTAGTAGTAGCATCGATTTTCAGCGTTTAATCAATTTTGAGAATTTTCTTAATTTGCTATTATTGGTAGTAGTAGCAGATACGTCGATTTTCAGCCTTAAAATAATTTTACCTCGAAGGATAAAAAAAATAAATTTTAAATGTACCAAAAATTTCAAACTTTTGATTCACGAATAATCAGCGCTTTGTCGTAGAAATCTCCGAACTTGCTGTTATTAGTAGTAGTAATAGAAACATCGATTGATTAAGCGCTAAAAATCGATGTTTCTATTACTACTACTAATAATCTCTAAAGCAATGAACTAAACAATGTGACTTGTGATCTGCAATTAAATAAATAATTACGCGATACGTATTTCGCCAGCAGAACTGGCATTCTCAAGTGAACTAATCTAAAAAGATTTGCAAAACATGCATGGACGTGAAGTTCAAATCGATTCTCTCTTGGCGAAATACGTATCGAGCAGTTATTTAATTAATCGCCGATATGGCAAAGGGGTGAAACCTTCCATGGATCTAACCAGTTTCTACTTCTTATTTCTTGCTAATAAAATGGGAAAAATTGGTGAATTTGTTGCTTTACATTATTTAATACAACCGTTAAAATTATATAAATCGTTGCGGATAAAAATAACAAAGAACATTGTTGGAATAATAATGAACGTATTGTTTGAGCATCCAAGCCGTTTAATATAAAATAATTTCATAATTAATAAACAATATTTACTACATTTATTTGTGAGTCACATTTGTGCACTTACCCTAATACATTGCTTTTTGCAAAATTTTAATTAAAAAGTGTAGCTTTTAAATAAGAGATGTCGCCTCTACTTGTAATTTTTAACTTTATTATTTAATAGACGATTCCTAAAAATATACCGTTTTTACTAACTTTAACAGTGTAAAAAATAAAGTTATAATCAAAAAAATAAAACTAATTTTATGTTTCCATGTTATTTTCGGATAAAAATTTGCTTTACGTCAACCGTCTACTACTAGATGTCGCTCTTTCCAATAATTTGCAAATTGAGCAATTTACTAGTGAAAAATGTTCAACAGACTTAGTTAATGTTTTAAATTGCACAAACAATTTTTTATTAAATAAGTCACATTTGTGCATTTACACTAACACATTGATTTCTACAATAACCGTATTAAAACCATCAACTATTTGTAGCTTCCAAATAAGAGATGTTGCCCTTTTAAAAAATTTATAATTTTAATTGCTTAAAATACAACTCATAGAGATATTTACTATTATTAGAATTTTTGGCGCTAAAAAATTTATTATATTTTAAAAAATAACTTGGTGTTTCCATTTTAGTCGGAAATAAAAATACCACTTTCTCCAAACTTGGCTGTCTGCTGCATTATATACACAAAAATGTATATTTAGTTGCCTAGCTACGCATTTAAGTTTAACTGGTGACAATTGTAATTGTTATTAAAATAAAATATGAAGCACATTGTCAAATTATATATGCGGTAATTCTAAAACTAATACCATCAATTCAGGATTGAATTTTAAAGCCCAGAATAAAATGGAAAGTCTATATACGTCAAAAACGCTTCGTTTTCAAGTTACAGGGTGTGGAAGGTTAGTTCCTGATTATAGTTTTTAATTAATAGTTGCGAAACTTGTGCAGGTATACGAATGAAATTTGGCACAACTGTTAGATAATTATTGCTTAACGTATCTGTACTTTTATGTGTCTGTGACTATAGAAGAGTAACGACGACAATGAAGGTATCTTTCTCTCTCTCGCTCTCTCCCTCGAAAGCACCAAAGAAGAACGACGGCCACGCTGACGATAAAGACGTTAACCATAGAGGTGAAGGTATATAGATGACCTTGGCAACACGTCAACGTCAACCACAGTAGTTAACACCCACCCCGTTAGTTAGCGCTGCAACGCGATTGAAAATAGTGAGGGTATATATATATATATATATAATATATATATAATATAATATATAATACATATAATTTGTATATATATCCAAATTAGACAAAAGATATTTTAGAAGCCGTTCTTGATGCAGATAAATATAAAGTGACGGGCGTGTCAACTTTAATTTCTATTTTAGTTTTTCCCGGATTTATCACAAAGCACCTATGATTTGTGGGTCTTTAATACTGATGCATATTGTATCACCTGTTACTTTAATAATTTAATAAAACTCACCAACTATGCTTTATTATACTTTGATGGGTTATGTTTTTCTTATTAGCTTATTATTCTTATTATTAGCTTTTTATGTTTAAAATGAATCAATTTTATAGGTAAGAAGTTCAGCTATAAAGGAGATGTAAGTCACAGGTACGTTTACTTTGCGGGAATTTTAACTCCTTCAGTTTATTATTTTGTTTTAGACGACAATAGGTTTGTGTAGGATACATCGATAGGTGATTGCTTTTTCTGCTAGAATTTGGCTTACATTTGCGAATTGGAAACCTGCTTTTATAGATCACCTGAGTCAATGAGTCAATTTTATAGCTAAGAAGTTCAGGTCTAAAGGAGATATGTCATAGGTAAGTTTACTTTAAGGTAATTCTAACTTCTCCAATTTTTTATTTCGATTGGTAACAGGTTTGTGTAGGATACATCGATAGGTGATTGCTTTTTTTGCTAGAGATTAGTTTACATTTGCCAATTGAAAACCTGATTTTATAGAACACCTAAGTCACTGAGTCAATTTTATTGCTAAGAAGTTCAGCTCGAAAGAAGATATGTCATAGGTACGTTTACTTTAAGGTAATTCTAACTTTTCCAATTTTTTATTTTGTTTTAGGTGGCAACAGGTCTGTGTAGGATACATCGATAGGTGATTGCTTTTTCTGCTAGAGTTTAGTTTACATTGGTTATATTCCATTATATGTAATTTAATAACAGTTTCATCTACTGTTGGTAAAATAAATTATTCATGCAAAAATATATCCTGTAAAAAGGCAAATTGTTCTTATATTATAAATGATTGTGAAAATTATCATATCTGTGATGACCACTTTGATGAATCAGATTATTTAAATAGTTAATAGAAAATTTTAAAGCCTCTCGATATGTCTAAAGCAAAACAAGATGTCTTGAATGTACCTTTAACTTCGAGTTTTGGAAGCTGTTATGAAATGAAGCTGTTATTAATCAAAATGAAAGTAACATTGTGAGTAATATAGTATTAGGTCATAATTATTCACAAAAAGTCACACAATGCTCAAAAATGCCTTATATTGATCAATTTTCCTTTTTCTCGAAAAGTCAAACTGGAATGTTGTTGTTACCAAATTGGTAAATCCAACTGCAGAAGAATCAAATGGGACCGTGGTACAGTGGCATGGGTGCTGGAGTACAAACTAAGAAAGCGGGGTTCAATTCCCTCTAGCAGCTTCAACTACCTCCCGCTTTTAGGAAACGCTCTGGTCCCCAAGGTCAACATAGCCTTAACAGTGAAATGAGTATTGGGGTGTAACAGTCGAGATAATAATAGGCGGCTGCAGCGCAGTACTGGCCACAATGCCTTCCTCGTTTGCCATTTGGCATCAGCCATAGCTGCCCATACCTGTCTATTATCTCTCAGCGCTGGTGCGCTGCAAAAGGGAGCTATTATTATTAACAATCAAAAATGTACCAAACTCATCGCAATGTTACTTTTAAAGTTTCAAAACTGAGATCACTTTTAAAAAATACAAGGTCTGATCTTTCTGCAATGAAAAATTTATGTAACGATGGATGCTTTTGATGATTTTTTATTTTCTTATTATGTATGGCAATGTACTGTAATATTTAAACATATATTATCATTTAAAATGTAATGTTGCTGTGTTTGGAAAATAAATGATTAAGTCAGTAATCGAATTTTATTTGGACAGCCTAAAAATAATAGTGAATGTCTGGGCAAATATAAATTGCGTAAGTTCTTCATAAAATAAAGGAAGAAGTAGATTGATATATGCGCATATATGTACATACATATACATACTACCCCACAAACCACTAACACTATAGACGCGTAACGGCCCATATAATGAACCTGGCCCAGATGACGTCATCTGAGTTTACACTCCCTATTCGGAGATGGCGCTGAAGCCGAATTAAAATTGTTGGATTTCTTTATTATCGACTAGTAACAGGCAGGACCAGCGGGAAATTTAAATGCAAATATTAAGAATGTGATCCATTTTTTGTTGCGAAAAATTCTTCGATCAAATGTGGACAATTTGAGCGAAGTATTTTGCACAACAAAAAATAGTACACATATTAAAATAATTTTAAAATCAATTACTAGGGAATAATCATAAGTTATCAATAAAAAAAATCATTCTTCCATGTAAGTATATTAAATATATGTTATGTACATAAAAAAATAAATAAAAATAGTACTAGCCACTAATAAACTCTATAACCCAATAAAAATAGGCGTACACAGGAAACTTCTAACGCTTAGTTCAAAATCCTTATACAGTGATATCCTCTTATAAGAACCTCAAAATATTAAAGTAATCTGTTCGTTATAAGTATAGTTCTTATTAAACAATAAATGCTAATTAACAAAATACATCAGTTACTACTTACAAATTGCTTCCTTATTAAACTTATAAGCATGATATAATTTGTAACAATACTCGATAAAAGGGTTTATTGTGAAGAATACCAATGATTCCCATTGCGAATGTCACGAAACTGAAACAAAGAAAACATTTTTATTGTTAATCATGATACTCTATTTATAAGAGCTAATAATAATAACTGATTTACTTTTTAAACTTTCTTTTTTGTAAAATTGAAACTGCTCGCCGTTTTGTTGGGTCATTAACAGATTGTAATCTTTTGTCTCTACCATTAATTACCTTGTTAATGTCTTGGCAGTAGGCATGGATCAAAGTTCTAATGCTAAGTCTTATAAAACAACTAACAATAACTTTATTATGTTCTAAACATGGAATAAACGTAAAATCAACAATCGCTTTAATTCTATCTATTATTTTAACTATATTAGGCAAATATGGTTTATTTCGAAGAACCCCCATGATTGTCTCATAAATCTTCATGAAACAAAGGGCAAACTTTTTTGTCGGATAACAGTCATTTTGCCCAAGCTCCACCATATTCCCTTTTTAAAATAAGTCTGTTATCTTCAAGAAGTATTTTATCTGTACAAAACAGTGCATTTTTGCAACTGTTGCATGATAGAATTTTCTTTTTGACTTTTTTTTTAAATAAAGCCTGCAACATAACTATTTGTAATGTTAAAAATTGTCTGTAATGCGGTTGATATTGGGGGATCAGGGGCTGTTATTGTGGGTGGTGAAGGAGCCAACGGTTGAGCCAATAATTCCTAAGATTCAATGCTTAATGGCTCCCTGGCACCTTTAAAAAACCATTTTAAACCTTTACATAAATTTTGTCCCATATCATCTTCACAATTAAACGTAGGATTATATAGATTAAGCTTAAAATTAACACATACAGATTTGTAGGCGCCAATAAAGGCAGATGGAGTAGGCATAATACTTAAAGCACCATGGCTTCTTAGTTTGTCCAAATAGATTTTCAATCGAATCTTGATTTAAATATCGTCCAAGCAAGTAATCCAACCCATCTGCCTTTACTATTGACCATATGTTAATTAAATTATTCAAGGTGAAAATCCATTTCCCCAAAGTCTCTCCTGCTGCTGTGTGTCCGGTGCTAGAGATTTCATTTCTTGCAAAAGTGATATAGCCTCCTCTCTCCAGAAGCGAATGTGGTGACTCTGGTCTGGTATGCCACATCTGAATGTCTTCCCTTTGTCACTTTTTTTTTGTCACCATTGACAGATCAAACAGTTTGTCAAAGAAAAACAAAATCTTCTTTGTATCGCCAAATCCTTTAGGCAGACTAGTTGTTTCATCTGTAAAATATCTTAAATGAATATAAAAAGTTATTAATCCTATATAAACATATATTACCAATATTGCTCAGTAGATGCATCGAAGATGCAAATCGTTGGCTGAGCACTTGGGCAGCGTGTTTCACCTTTATTTTTCTAATTTTATGTGCATATATATGCTCGTCAGTAATGTGGGGTAGCAATCTTAGTCCCCCAATGGTATTGGGACCATTGTCCAATTCATATACATATGTAATATGTTCCCACTTGGCAATTTTTCCATTGTCAAATGTTAGCCACTTAGTTAATAAATTATTCCGAAGTCTTTTCAACAAATGTGGTGGATCAAAGATTGGAAAAATTTTAAATTCTTTAATTTTAATGCTCCCAGATGTATATTCTTTCATTTCTCTCCTTAGGTAATCCGCCTTTGTGTCTTGCATTAAAGATTTAATTACACTTACATTTGTAGCTGCTTGGTCACAAATGGTCGTAACTGGTTTTAAACCAATATCTATTAAAATAGTTAGGATTTGTTTCAGCAATTTTTACAGTTGTGGTGTTTTCACTCCACCTCTACTGGAAAAAGCATAACAGGCCGGTTGTTTAAATTTTCTTTTTATTCCCCTAACCATAAAAATCAACACATGATCTGTGATTCCTTTTGATCTCGCACCATCTCCCATGTCTTCAAACCCTTGAATTATTTCTTCATTTTCGTTAAAATTTAGTGCTGGCATCACTGCCATTTCATCAAATATTAACGAGATATACTTATTGGAGGTATCCATTTTTTCTGTTGCTCTTTTTAAGGCCTCTAATATATGGGGATTGACTCCAGCCTTAAAATCAATTTTCCGCAAAAAAATTTTTAAAGTTGATTTACTGGGTAGCGCAAAAATTTTGGACAGAAAAAAAAAAAAAGGATAAGCCTTTGGACTGTGATTAAATAAGGAAAGCGCCAATATTTTTTCATTTGTTGTAAACCGATGTTGCTTAGTAGCTCTTTCAGCTTCTCTTATCTGGCATCGAATAAATTGCGCTGCGAATTCATTCAAAGTTGACAAGTTTTCCTCTAATCCATTTATTTTGGAAACTTTCTTTGCCATAAACAAGCGCTTTTTGTGATTATTTTTGATGTTACAAACATTTTTTAGCTTTTTATGAATGCGTGTAACCTGCCCATACAACACCTTCTTTCTGGGGGTCATATCTTTTTTAATGTTGATGCCAACTCGACTTAGCATCCTACGTGGTGGAAGAGGTAATATCTTACTTGGAAGTGGGTCTTCTGCAAAAAAATGTTGAATTTAAAATAGCAGCAATAATTGTTTACAAGTGATGGATGTAAAAAATGATTGATTTGCTTTAGTGTATAAAATATAAAATAAATAAATATTCATTTTTCCTTCAATTTTCTTCAGTTTATTGTGTAAAGCAGAAATATGCTGTTAGTAATTAATTTATTACCATTATTATAACCATAAAATTGTAAGCATGAAGACCTCCACAGCAAAAGTTAGCATTATATTATTATCTAGGATTGGACTGGCAAGAAACCATTGTTTCAATTCAAGTTTTAACTCCGAATTATTAAAAAAAATCAACTTCTCGATTTTAAAGTTGAATTTTTTGAAAGAAACACAATTTTCACGGTAAAAAGTTTGAAGTTTAAAGAAAAAACTCAAAATGTATATAATGTAAAATTCCCAAATTTTTGAGGTTAAAATTTAGATACGAAATTTAGAAAAAAGTAGGTATTTTGAATTTAAGGTCGATAATTTGAAAAACAAAAAAGTCTACATTTCAAGTTATAAGTCGAAATTTTAGAGAAAAAATAAATACATAAATCAAAATTGTAGATTTAAAAACTCAGACCAGTGAGAAGAAACTAAATACTTCAAAATAATTTGCGATATTAAACATGAACATTCCAATATTTTCTTGGAGTTCTCCTAAAAAAAATTTGAATTTAATGATTTAAGAGAAAACTATTTTGAGAATATTAAAATTCTGAAAAAATAATTTTAACAAATGAAAATTTTTTCAAATTTATTTATAAAGTGTCAATGTAATAAAGGAGTAAAAACTTTGAATGTAATCATAAGCCATAGCTTTTAGTTCAGTGTTATTGGTAATATTGAAAAAAAAAGATAAACATTTTAAATTTAAAATCGAAGGTTTTAACTATTGTAAATTTGAAGTGACTCAAAATTCTCAACAGAATTTTGAAATTTATAGAAAAATATTTAAAATTAGGAAAAATCAAACATTATACACATGAAAATTTGAGAAGAGTTAGCATTTTGAGGAAAACTTGAAACATTCACAAAATCCATGTCAATTTTATGTAACCGGAATGAATAAAAAAATACATAAACTAATTTTAAGGGTGTAAAAAAAATTTAACAAGTTTAAAGAATGTTCAGTTTTGGCCGAAAATCTCTACCTATATGTCAAAAAATTACTAGCTATGAGATTTTTTCCAGTAACATTTTGAAAATTTTTTCCCAAGTTAATTTCATGAAATTATGTCGCATAAGTCTTTTTATAAGAGTAAAATCAACATATTGTTTGAAATTAAGGGATTGTTGCCCCAAAATATTTCATATATAAACTTAGATATTTACTCACTTGCAATTTGATCTTTGAACTGAGTAGAACATGACGGTGCAGCAAATGAGGAAGATATTTCCAAAGCCACATTTAAGGAAGTAGGTGTCAATTCCATTTCATGCGCAGCAGTTGAAGTAAAGGGTGAATTTTTCACAGTTGAAACCGAGGGCTGCATTTGTTGTTCATAAATCGGTAAGCGAGCTAAAAGAGCAAGATTTAGTAATTACTAATTTAATTTTAAAAAAGCAGGTACACATCACTAGGTAAGAATAATGTAGGAATTGCATTTAAATCAGGTTCAAAGTATCACCAGTCGATGCACCAAAGATTCTAGACTCATTTTTTAACAATTGTGGGCCATTGCATGATACATTAATTTTATCATCTAAAACAGACAAACTTCGATCACTTCGATCAAAAGAATATTTGAACACCTAAGATAGTTTTCTGCTAACGTAAAGGAGGGCAAAATGTTGGATGCTGCACACATAATGTCTACAGATATCAGGATACTACGACAATTCTCAATTTTCTATTGATTGTGAATATACTGCTAGTTTTAATTGATTTTGGGTGTAATTACACTAGACGATCACTTTTTATAAAAAAAAACTCACTTTATGGTCACTGACCCCGTTCCTGAAACACACACATACCTATTACATAAACAACTGAACCAATGGAATATAGCATCAGGAAGCATTTTAAAAAAATTAAAATCCATGATGAAAATAAATTAACAATTTCCTAATTAACAGATTGAAAATAAAATGTTCGCGTCGCCGCCATTAGTGGATTGAAATTTGTCATTTGTTATGATCAAAAACGCGGGAAGCGCTAAGGATAACAACTGGTTATGAGCGTCATCTTACGATAGGGAGTCTAACCCAAGCGCCGCAAACCAGCGAAAATCGTGCCATTTGGGTTACCGGTTCCACAATTTTATTAAAATTTGCGTACCACATGCTGTTTGTTCTTTCAGTCCGTTGATTTAATCAACGTCTGAGGCAAAATAAAACTAATATTCTTTGATAACCAAAATAATTAAACGAGATTGCTTAAACAAAGTAAATAATAATTATAATGAAGAATATGTTATCAACCATAGCAACAAGAGTTTCGGAGTACCTGCCCAAGGTCAACGATCTCAGGGGTCGAGTACGATAGGAAGCTGAGGGTAAAAATTCTGGCAATGCACCGAAATGCGGCGGCTGGGTTGAGGCATTCATTCGGGGAGATTCATGGGAGACGTATGGGCGCGGTTAGTTAACGTTATCATGGATGGTTAAATGTATAGATTTTACTTTGTCTTTTCAAATGTTACAGTTTGATATTTTTGTAATAAACGGTTGTTTACAAATATAACAAAATAACTCCTAAACATTACAATATGAGTTCAAATGGGCCCCCAGACTGTGCTAAACAATATTCCATTAGTGTTAATGGTTTGTGTACTACCCGCTCCTGTCAACGTGTAGTGGTATAATTCTATGTACCTTGTCTTCCTAATATATATGTTTTGTTACGTTAACGAACTTGTGAAAATCCATCTAGTTATAATAAATCGTTACTTATTATTCGGAGTTTTCATTGAAGTTCCCAGTTCAGAAGTGGCATATAATTCAACGCGAGTAAGTGGCGAAAAAGCAGAGAAAATTGAAAGTCCAGCAACAAAGGTTAGGAAAGGCGGGAAACGAAGTGACAAGTAATTTGGTGAAGTTGACAGTTGACAAGAGTACATTAGAACTGCGGTGTAAAGAACCTGAAAAAAAGTGAAAACAACATTTTGTGAGGTTAGGACAAAGAACGATTCAAAAAAAAATGCAAATGCAGAAGGATATATCGAAATCAAGGTAAACGAAGTAGGAGTAAGATAGTTTTAGAAACGAAAGATTCCTGACGCAAAGTGACGACAATCCGAGTCTAACAAGAATTTTGGGAGCTGTTATACAAGACAATAGAAGAAGAGATGAAATGTTTGAACGGTTAATCGTGAGGCTTACACCAATGTCGGAAGAAGCACGGGTGAGTCCACTTCATAATACTAACACTTACTCAGATTACAGAGCAAACATAAGTTTACCAATCATACAAGAATTGTTGAAAAAAAATAGCAGATTACGATGGTGAAGGCGGAAATGCTAAAGAATGGATCGAGCAGTTAGAGAGTATAAAATTTTTGCATCACCTACCTAAAGAATATTTGTTGGAAACAGCCCGAACACATCTAAGTGGGGGAGCCCGTTTTTGGTATTCAAGCAACAAAGAACATCTGCAGGGATGGCAAGAATTTGTAAACAATTTTAAGGAAACTTTTGTAGTTGCAGAAAGCATGACAGAAAAATGGAAAAAAAAGTCCAACAGAGTGCAGAGAAAAGGCGAGTCGCTAAATTACTATTTCCATGAAAAGATTAATTTGTGCAATGTATTAAAATTAAGTTTTCAGAAGAAAAAAGAACAACTATTAATAGGGCTATGGTCCAAAGATCTTTGTAATGCCATGATGTCCAAAAATCATATTTCAGATCTAGAATTACTAAAAGATCTTCAAGAACAGGAACGAATAGAAGCAGCAAGATTAAACAGAATTAGGAATCGAGAAGGAAACAAATATGAGAACTGGAGAGCAAGAACAGAAAGATCAAACAAGGATAATGAAATACCAGGAAGCAAAGGGGGCAGGTTGTTGGAACAAAAGGAAAAAGCAAAGCCTCCAAGACAACTACCAGCTAGGAACGAAAAGGGTGAATCCAAATGCTTCAACTGCAACATATATGGGCACATTGCCAAAAACTGCAGCAAAGTTAAGCCAGAGAAAAATAGTTATTTATGATACAAGTGTTAAAAGTGACATTTTATTTTGTGAATGGGGAGTATTGCGGAACGAGCGTAGCGAGTGGAGCAACCCCATGAACAAAATAAAATCACTTTTAACAAGTGTATCATACAATAGTTTTTATAAAACTGTTAAATTAAAAGAGAAAATGCTGTCCCCAGGGTTGAATTTTAGATTTATTCTTTGTGTGTTGAATTACATATTTGACATTTACATCTGACAATCAAGTCAGGTATTGGACAGAGTATAACTAACAAGGAAAGTACCCGAGGTGTACCCCACCGATTTTTTTCATTTTGTGATATGTTATAGTACATAAGAAAATATTGGACACGTATTTTTTTTTAGATGCTAACTCGGCGATTTAAGTGGTGAAACCACTCCTTAAAGTTAACCCCAAAAAACAGTTTTTCTTTAATAACTCAAGAATTAATTAGAATTTTTTGATGAAACAAACGCTTTGTTATTTCTCATAAAAAAGCGCTCCTAAAAACATATTGGTTATGTTAAAAAGTTGCAACCCCTAATTTTTATGGGGGTGAGTTTCAATTTTTTTCTTATATATCAACTTTTGAACAACTGAATTTTATCAAATTTAACAATTTTATTAAAAACACTAAAAAATAAAATTTACCTGTCTCGGGGTTTTGCAAAAAAAATTCTTGAAAGGGGTGATTTACCCCTTAAGTTAATTTTTTTTCTGTACAGTGATATAGAAAATAAAACACAACATATGTTTTCAATTTTATTTCTATAATGATTATTTTGACATATATTTTGCATTTAGAGTGAAATAACTTAACACCCCTATTTTTATGACCCTTGTAGAACCCCATGGATTTGTGCATTATTAGATTGTGAATCAAAACATTTATTTTTTCACCTTTAACTTATTATATGTTGATATTTCATCAAAATAATGTATCAACAATTTTTTAAGATGCTAAATTTGTGATTTAGGTGGTAAACTTCCCACCCCCTCAAGATAACCCCCAAAAAGAGTTTTTTTTTTAATATCTCAAGAATAAATTTGAATTTTTCGGTAAAACCATTGTTACGTTTCCCATAAGAATGTGCTTTTAAAAACGTATCAGTTTTGCCAAAAAGTTGCAACCCCTAATTTGTATAGGGGTGGGGTAAAGTTTTTTCTTTTATACCAACTTTTAAATCTTTAAATTTTATGGAATTTGGCAATGTCATTAAGAAAATAAAAAAATAAAATTGACTTGCCTTGGGGTTTTACAAAAAAAACATTGGAAAGTGTGATTTACCCCTAAAGTCATTTTTTTTCTCTAGAATGATATGAATAATTAAACACAACATATGATTTTAATTTGATTGCTATAATGCTTTTTCTGACCTATATTTTGCAGTGAAAGTGAAATAATATTAAACTTTTACCTTTATAAGGGTTGGTGATGGGATTGAGCATTACCAGATTGCGAGTCAAAGCATTCATTTTTTCACTTTCCACTTATTTTATGCCGATATTTTATCAATATAATATGCCACCAATTAAGTTTTAATTTAAAAATACTCATTGTTTAGAGTCTCACCCCTAAAATTTCTATTTTCGTTTGAATGTAAAGAAATATTATTTACTGAACAAAGTCTCGAAACATATTGTGCAGAAAAAATCTACATTTGCCGATCATTTCAGACAATGTAGCAGTATTATTAAGAAAATTAAAAACCAAAGTTCATCTCTTCCAGTTTTGGATTTAATACATAGCGTGAGGTCCAAAAGTAACGCAACTAAATTCATTATCTACGAAATTTGAGATTATCAAATAACACTTTTAAGGCATAATTATATTCCTCTCCCTTCAACCCACCTGGAGTTACAGTTACCCCTTTGAAATTTTTAAATTGAACAAGGATGCCTGTGATACCTCATTTAAAATGGTTTTTAATTCTCTATTCAGCAGACTTGGGCTTTTTGAATTTTGCTAGTATTCGTCAAGAAAATAAAATTTAAACATTTTTAAATGTATTTAAAATCCATACAATCAAATATATTTTAACTTATGCGTATTTGCCACAAATCTGTCACATTTGTCTTTTCTAATAGATTTTTTTGTCATAATTATTGATTTTTTTCCTTTACGCAAGTGAAGAAATATCCAACAAGAAGAAAAAAGAGTCTCTTTTGCACATATCTGGAAAATTGATACATTACAATAAAGTATATAAAAATGAAATAAAAATAATTTAGGCATAGTTTAAGTATGATTAACTCCACGGGATTTCCAAACCTCTTAAAATTAAAGTTTTATGGTATTTCACTTCTAATGCAAAATGTATGTCACAATAAACGTTTCAACAATAACATTGACAATATATGTTGCGATTAATGTTCTATATTAGTGTAGATTAAAAAATTAACTCTTGGGGTAAATCACCCCTTCGGACGAGTTTTTTTACAAAACCGAAAGAAGTCAACTTTGGCTTTTAATTTTCTTAATAATATTGCTATATTGACTGAAATGATCGGTAAATGTAGATTTTTTTCAGCACAATATAGTGTTTCGAGACTGTTCAGTAAAGAACAATTTCCAATCAAGCGAAAATATAAATTTTAGGGGTGAGACCCTAAACAATAAGTATTTTCAAATTAAAACTCAATTGTTGTATTGGTGAAATATCGACAAAATAAGTAGAAGGTGAAAAAATGAATGTTTTACCCCGCAATCTGATAATGACCAATCCCATCGCCAACCTTCATAAAGGTAAGAATTTTATATGATTTCACTTTTAATGCAAATTATATATCAGAAAAAGCATTATAGCAATAAAATGAAAACCATATCTTTGTTTAATTATTCATATCATTCTACAAAAAAAAATGACTCTAGGGGTAAATCACCCTTTGTAATGCTTTTTTTTGTAAAATCTCGAGACAGGTCAATTTTATTTTTTAATTTCCTTAATGATATTGCCAAATTCCATAAAATTCAAGGATTTAAAAGTTGGTATAAAAGAAAAAAATTAAACTCTCCCCTATTCAAATTAAGAGTTGCAACTCTTTGGCATACCTGATACGTTTTTAGAAGCACATATTTATGGGAAATAAAGTAACAATGGTTTTACCGAAAAATTCCAATTTATTCTTGAGATATTAAAGAAAAACAACTATTTTTGGGGGTTATCTTTAGGGGGTGGGGAGTTCACCACCTAAATCACAAATTTGGCATCTAAAGAAATTGTTGATACATTATTTTGATGAAATATCAACATATAATAAGTTAAAGGTGAAAAAATAAATGTTTTGATTCGCAATCTAATAATGAACAAATCCATGGGGTTCTACAAGGGTCATAAAAATAGAGGTGTTACGTTATTTCACTGTTAATGCAAAATATATGTCAAAATAATCAATATAGAAATAAAATTGAAAACATATGTTGTTTTACTTTCTATATCACTGTAGAGAAAAAAATTAACTCAAGGGGTAAATCACCCCTTTCAAGGATTTTTTTTACAAAACCCCAAGATAGGTCAATTTTATTTTTTAGTGTTCTTAATAAAATTGTTAAATTTGATAAAATTCAATTGTTCAAAAGTTGATATATAAGAAAAAAATTAAAACTCACCCCCATAAAAATTAGGGGTTGCAACTTTTTAACATAACCAATATGTTTTTAGGAGTGCTTTTTTATAAGAAATAACAAAGTGTTTGTTTCATCAAAAAATTCTAATTAATTCTTGAGTTATTAAAGAAAAACTGTTTTTTGGGGTTACCTTTAAGGGGTGGTTTCACCACTTAAATCGCCGAGTTAGCATCTAAAAAAAAATACATGTCCAATATTTTCTTATGTACTATAACATATCACAAAATGAAAAAAATCGGTGGGGTACACCTCGGGTACTTTCCTTGAAAGTAAAACAATTGTTGTTTAAGTTGTTTAATGTTTATTGTAATATTGTAAATTTTATGGCTAATAAACATGAATTTTTGAAGAAAAGATTGGAAATTAAAGCAATTTTATTATTCCACCAGATGTTGAAGAAACAACAAATACATCAACTGAGATTTATTGCTCCAGAAATCGGTACAAAAATATGATGGTATGAAATAAAGAATCTAGCGGATAACTTCACTAAAAATATATTTTCGGTTTACGCCGAAGGAAATTCTAATTTATCAGAGAAGCTCCAGACACCAAATATGTAGTAAAAAGTTGCGTCAATTTTTGGATTATTTGGAGTATGTCGCCCTGAAGAATTTTGTAAATTAACACTGGATGATATTGAAAAATCTTTGTTTTATATTGTGAAGACTAAAAGCAACATCCGTCCTGGTTTTTGCATGGATTACTTAGCATAAAATAAGTAACCGTTCAGATTGTAATAGTAAGATTAATGTTATAAATAAATAATTTATAAGTATTTGAATATGTTTTAATGTTTGGAAACAATATTACACAATAATCAAGGACCAGTCCGTTCAACCAAAAAAAAAAAAATCTTTCTAATTTTACCAGTGCAGCTTTCTATTTAATATTGCACATCGCTATATATCCTAAATAGTGGGTCACAACCCGGCACCGGGCCACAAAAATAAAATACCAGGTTGCACAATTGTCTTTATACTCACAAATGATTAGTTCTTATACATTAAAATATAATTAAAACAGCTTTTAGTGGGTCGCGAAGGGGAAATATTAAAAACAACCGGGTCAGGGCAAAAAAAGTTTGGGAAACACTGCTATATTTACTTTTAACACTAGTGCGAAAAAACTTTTCTCTAACACTATCGTAGAAGCTGCACGTTCTATCACTAAAAATTGTTATAGAACAGTTGTCATTCCAGCACCCGTTCAGAATATATTCTACACACCGTTTTAAATGATTCTTATTGGTCGGAAACATTTAGGTCATTTAGAATATTAATATTCTGCATGGCTTTCGGCGAATCAGAAACCGTTTAGGTTCATTTTAGGGCGGAATATCAAGTAATTTGTTTTTGTTGCTATGGTTACATGTAATAATTAAGGTATTTATTTAAAGCGTCGTGTTTCAAAATTGTAATCTATTTTGAAGTTTTTTATGAATATTTAGGGGTTTTTCTATAATCTTGTTAGAGAAAGTATAGTCTACAAAACGTTTGGAATGGCATATTCCACACTCGCGAAACCGTAGTCCTCGCCTGCGGCTCGGGCTACAAACTTTTCGCTCGTGTGGAATATGTGCCATTCCATAACTTGTTGTAGAATATACTATTTCGCACTATTGTTAAAAGTGTTTTTGACACGTGTCATTATGAAAGTCACTTATCAATGAACCAAAAATGTCAATTTTAATGTCAGTTAATGTCATAATGTCAGTTTTACAAAAAATATTTTACATGCGAAAGCACAAAACATTTATCTAAAAATTGTCCACAGAAACAGAAAATTAGGGTAATAGCAGAAACTGGTGATACAAGCAGCAAATTTACTACCAAGGAAAGGTCGCGAAGTGTCCGGCGCCGATTTTGCTAATTTTTGGATATGTTTTAAAGGATCAAAATCTAAGAGACACGTATTTTTTTTTATCGGCTGATAAACGGTTTTAAGGGTAGTTTTAGCCCCTCAAAGTTGGGGCAAAAAATGCAGATTTTGCTGTTTCTCACATACCAAAAATGATATTCGACTCGTTTCTTTTTTCAAAAGTTTTGTTTTGACGAGAAATAAAAGAAAAAAAATGTTTCAAAATTTTCTCGCCCCCCTCATGGGGGCAAACTACCCCATTTAGAAGTTTTTTAATCATAAAAATGGTAATTACGTCAGCAAAATTTTGAAAAAAATATATGTTATTTTATACACCAAAACTAATTTTACCTGTTTTTGGATTTTGTCGAAAAAAAATTTTTTGGGGGTAAACACCACTTACACGAATACGTATATGATAGGATGTATTTTTATGATTTTTGTTTTATTTTTTTTTCTGAAGCAAAGTATTTCGACGAGAAACTAATAAATTAATTTTTTTTCGGTGACCCCTCATCCCCACCCTTCACCCTTCCCTTATAGGAGGCTGAGCTATTTACTTAAAAAAACCGGAAAATTCGAGATTATTATGATCCATCTACTATCTATATACACCAAAAAAAAGTTTACCAAACTTTTTTACCCCCACCCCTCCTGATAGGGGTAAAATACCCCCTTATGAAATTTTTAATTAACAAGGAAATAGTCATTATAACAGGTCAATTTTGAAAAATAAATGTTATTTTATACATCAAAATTGTATAATTTTCGGTTCGTTATTTTTGAAACGAAGTATTTTAAAGGAGGTAGAAAAATATTATTTTTAAATTATGATTCTACCATTCCCACCCTTCGTGTTGGCATACCAGTAGAACGAGCCAGTTAGCTATCTACTTGAAAAACTGGAAATTCGAGATCATTGCTGTCTCCCTAGATACCACAAAACAGAGCTTAGAAAGGTTTTAAATTTTTGCATTTCCCATCCCAGGTGACTTATCCTTCTGATAGAAATAGGAAGCGAGGTGTGGCTGGAAAAATTCGGAAAAATTATTTTTATTGTTTCTTGTTGAAATATTTCGTTCCAGGAAAAAAGAAACGAATATCTTTACCGCCATAATAATATGCACTTAAATGTTTTGGTAAATTCCCATATTTCTTGTGTAGGTACATGTAATATACAAAACTTCTAAATTTTTATAAAGTTCAGGCAACTGACCGCAGTTTTTATATATGTTACGTGCCTTATCGGTTCGAATTGATACACGTGATGGATTTATTCCCACTTTATTACTAAACTCAACTTGAATCACCACAATTTACAATTAACTCACTTCTACTAACTTACTAATTGCACTGATTCTAACTGACTGACTCGAGGGAAAACTGACCGCCTTTTTATAGTTTCGGCCCGCGGCTTCCAGAATTTTCGGCAGATAAGGCTTATCGAATGCCGAAATTTCTGGAACGCTTATCTGGCGTTTGTTTCGTTATCGCGGCCGCTTTCCCCTTATCAGAACCTTCTAGAAACTTTTTTTATTTACTAAATTCTACAATTCTATTCTAAATCCTATTTCATCTATTTACATTGGGTTACAATATTTTATACACATATTTGCTCTCAAGGGTGTTTACCCCCAAAAAGTTTTCTTCGACAAACCCCAAAAAAATTCAATAAAATAAGTTTTGGTTATAAAATATAGTGTTTTTTTTTTCAAAATTTTACTGTTTACAATTTTTTGAATACCTAAAAATCTCATAAAGGAGTAGTTTATCCTCTTACGAACGTGCAAAAATTTAGAATTTTTTTCGGTGTATAAAAAGAGTTCGTAATGATCTCGAATTTTCCAATTTTTTAAGTAGATGACTCACCCTCTGGTAAGATAAGGTGGAGAGAGAGGAAGAGAGGTGACTGGAAAAATTCAAAAAAATTAATTGTCTAATTCCTCGTTGAAATGCTTCGTTTCAGATAAAAAACGAATTAAAAATCATAGAAATACATCCTATTATATACGTGTTTGACCTAAAGGGTGTTTACCCCTAAAATATTTTCCTTCACCAAAACCCAAATAAAAGTAGAATTAATTTTGATGTATAAAATAACATTTATTTTTCAAAATTTAGCTGTTATAATGACTATTTTCTTGTTAATTAAAAATTTCATAAGGGGTAATTTACCCCTATCAGGACGGGTGGGGTTAAAAAAATTTGGTAAACTTTTCTTTTGGTGTATATAGATAGTAGAGGGATCATAATAATCTCGAATTTTCCAGTTTTTTAAGTAGGTAGCTCACCCTCCTATAATGGAAGGGTGGAGGGTGGGGATGAGGGGTCACCGAAAGAATCTTAAAAAATTATTTTTTTAGTCTCTCGTCGAAATACTTTGCTTCAGAAAAAAAATAAAACGAAAATCATAAAAATACATCCTATCATATACGTATTCGTGTAAGTGGTGTTTAACCCCCAAAACAATTTTTTTCGATAAAATCCAAAAACAGGCAAAATTAGTTTTGGTGTATAAAATAACATATATTTTTTTCAAAATTTTACTGACGTAATTACCATTTTTATTGAGATAATAAGCCTTGTATATACGAATATATACAAGTTTATTACGATGCAATTGAAATCTAATTTCATTAGAATCTAATGAAAATTAGACTGCAATTACAAAGTTCACGTAGATGAGGCAAAGCTTGTATCACGTGTTGCATCGCAACATCCATAGATACAAACGTCCTCGGCGTGACTTTACTTTCATCTAGTTTTGACAAATGACCAATTAAATGTTCTGTAATTAAACAGTTAAACGTGCTTAAAATTGAAAATATGTACAACCGCAACCATAGACTAGTTTCGGCCTTCCTTGGCCTCGTCAGCATGGTACGGTGGTTGTACACACTTCCAATTTAAAGCCGTTAGTCAGTCGTATAAGTATCCATTTAACTGTTTAATTACAGAACATTTAATTGGTCATTTGTCAAAACTAGATGAAAGTAAAGTCACGCCGAGGACGTTTGTATCTATGGATGTTGCGATGCAACACGTGATACAAGCTTTGCCTCATCTACGTGAACTTTGCAATTGCAGTCTAATTTTCATTAGATTCTAATGAAATTAGATTTCAATTGCATCGTAATAAACTTGTATACAGGGTGATTCAATCATAATGGCATTAATTTTAACAGAAGGTAGAGAAAAATGAGTATGGTACGAATCCGTTATTAAAAATATATGTTTATAATACATTTTCGCCGAAAAAAAAATCATTTCAAAATATAATTAAAACCTCTTTTTGGACTGCCACTGGTACCATGCGGCTTCCTATGACATATCCAAATTAAACTTTATGTCAGCTTGGATGCGACGTTGCCAAGATCGAAATATTTTTGTTAGACTGTCAAACATGAAAAATAGAGTTATTAAAATCATTAATCTACGGATCCATAATAATTATAATAAAAAATTTTAATGTACGATGTAATATGAACAAAATCCAGGTGACGGCTACAGAATTAACTACTGAGTGTTTAAGTGAAAAAGTCATCCAGTGTGCTTTGATTGTCTGGTTCTTTGTTAGAAAAGGTTATAGCCAACAAAAGCAAGAGCAAGTAACGAAAGAGAAAATGGCACGCGATTTCTTATTACATATTGTTATCTATGGAGTAAATAGTAGTTCAATGGTCATCTGTCATTGTCAGTAGTGTCAATTTTTATGGTTTTGTTCTTAGATAATATAAATAAATGGATGGAGCATTCGGTCCAAAATAAGGGCCGGGAAAATAGAGACAGACAATCGACGTGCCATCGGGATCGACCATTTGCGCATGCTTGAAAGTATGATATTGTCGACACTAACGCTAAATCTCTTAAAGTATGTTTCATATTAACGACAAAATGGAAGTAATCTTTATTAGAAAAATTGTCCGAAAAATATTTATACATCCATTATTTTCGGATATAACATAAACGTTTAACCGCTGCATAAAGTATTTTTATGACTATTTAAATAAACTGATCTGTAAAATATTACAAAAGTATTAATGATGTACAAATATAGCGAAAGGTAAAAACTTTTTTTTTAAATTGAAATAAAACAGAAATATAGAAAAAATAATGTATTACTAAAAAAAAACTTACAATTAGAAATGAATTTTACATTTACCATGTCGTAATTTCAAGAAATGCACCCTTACATTTGAGGGCAAAGATGGTACATTTAAGGTGATAATAATTCTTGGGTTTTTAGTTATACCTAAAAGAACCTCGAAATGGAATGCAGAATAGGCACATCTGGTTATTAAGTTGTAGACATTAAAAAACTCAACATTGTCCCAAGGTCCCAAATACTGAAAATAATTTTACTATCTCCTAGAGTCTCCCCTTCGATAACGAATGTGGCTGATTAATATGTTTGTATTTGCATCTTTATTAAAATCGTTTTTCTAAAAAAAAATCATAAAAAACTTTCTATTTTATGAAGATGAATAGCTAACCTTTTGTGTTCTCATAAATGAAATGTTGAAACGCCTTTTTTCCCTAAGGAATTTCGGCGGAACCCATTAACCTAAAAGTCAGAAATCTGGGTAAGATCAACCTCATTATTAAGACACCAACAGGGCGAAATACTTATTACTAGCGAACTTCCTACTTTCCCGAAATCATTTAAACCTAACAAATTATCTAAATTGATTAACTGTAACCAAACAAAACAAGAAACTTATTAAAAGTAGAATGCATAAAAAGGTAAACAAACGCCATTCGACACAAATGACATTTAAGCGACAAAAACGACGACAAATTCAATATTATGAACGTGATTGGTTAGTTCTGGACATGACCATTGCATCGAACCCGATGGCAAAACGTACTCTTTCTAGCTTGTTCTTTTTCAGAGTTCATCCTTATTCCACAATTACCGGCCCAAGTTAATACTCTTCTAACACATTGAATGCTCCGTCCATTTATATGTATAGTCAAAGGTTTTGTTTATCATGCTCTGCTTTTGATTATGGAGGTTTCATAGCTGTTTTTGCAACAAATACCATGATGAACTAGTTCTGCCGTTTGTTCTTTCTTTACAATGGTTTTTATTTTGGAACAAAAAATGTTTGTAGCAGTGGTTATTATGGAATGACCTCGAACTGATCAAAAAGTGAATGGTGATGAATTCATGGAGAACTTGGGACTAAATCCCATAATTTGTTTGTGGATTTCATGCACTTTTTGAAAACTGTGGATATTTACAAATTTGTCTAGTAAAGCAGATTGTGCCGAAAAAAGTTGTGCAGATTGGGGCACGGAAGAAACTACTGTAAAGGCTCGCTTGAGCATGGAATACTTGCAGAGTGATTTTTTTAAAGTTATTGGAGACTTCATGCACTTTAGGAAAATTGAGAATGCTGGAGAAATCAGGCAGTGGGGAAACGCTCAAACAATGCTGTTGTAGAGGCCGAAGCAATAATGGAAAATTCACAAAGATCATTCATGTGATAAGTTCAACAGCAACTTAGCTTTTTAGTTGTATCTACTTGTACATCCCTGAACACAAATAAAAAGTCATATTCTCCAATGAACACTGGTTTGAATCGACAGGATACACAATTCACAAAACTTGAGAGTAAAAAGTATTATATCCACAAAAAATAGGACAGATATACATCGAAGCCTCATAGGAGTAATCATTTTTCAAGGTAACATGTAAACCATTAAACCAAAACAATTTTCAATACATTTTTAAATTAGGTGTTGTAAATCTGCAAAGACGTCACACTGAAATTCTTCAATAATTTACTAACTTCAGAATAATGAAATTAGAGAAGACTTTACACTACAGGCCAGAAACAATGAAGTTTTTAACTATTTTATTCACTAACATAGCTGTAGCGAGGCAGGTGCAAATGCATGGGGCACAAGACAAGAATAGGGCCCAAAAATGTTGATGATGACCTTTTTTTAATTGTCAAAAAATGTTCAGGTGATACATACTAATTTTTTTTTTTGTGAGGCCTTAATTTAATATTTTTTTCAGGGCTGACTAATAAGCAGAAATACTGAAATTGCTGGCTGCACCTAAAAATTAATTTTTTTTAACACCATATTTGCAATAAAGCATTCAAGAAGGATTTATGGAAATTAGCAACGATCAAAACAGACTGAATAAAGTGTCAACATTTCAATCATTTTTTATGCTTATAAATGTTTACCTTTTCCTGTCAGTCATTTTTATGTTACATTTTACTACATGATTTAATGTAACCAACGTGTAAAAAGTTACTTTAAAATAAAAGAGAAAACGGATGCAGTTCTTTCTCTTGTCCTTTATCATTTTTATTTCATTATTTTAATAATTTTAATGCTAAAAAAAAGAGCTTGAAATTTAAGAAAACATGGAATTTATCTGTAAATTGTACATTATGAGGAAAATTTTAAAAAGTGAGAAATTTGAAAAAAAAATTGGTTGAAATTTTGGAAACAACCGAAAATGTCTAATTTTTGAAAAGCATGAAAATTTTTATAGAAAATGCAAAAATTTTATGAGACTGCAAAATTTTATAAAAGTAAAGATTTGAAAAATATTAAATTTTTAATAAAAATTGGCAATGTCAAAACCTTAAAAAGAACCTTAAGTAAAGAATAATATTGAAATTTTAAAAACTGAAAACTTAAAAATTCGGGATTTTTGAAAAGTTGAAATTTTGCAAAATATTCGGAAATTAAAAAAACAAACATCTTAAAAAATATCTAAATTTGAAAACTAATCCAAATTTTCAAAAAAAAAAACGTTCTGAAGTAGCGCTAATTTAAATACAAACAAATCGAAAATTTGAAAAATGTCGATATTTTCAAAAGAATTCGGAATTTAAAAAAAAAATCGAATTTAAAAAAATATTTGGAAATCAAAACTTAAAAAATAAACATTTTAAAAAATATCCAAATATGTATAAAAAAAATGTAATTCAAATAGGTAATTTTCAAAAAAAATTAAAACAAAATATTTGTTCTACTAGTTTTGGCAAAATATTTAACATTTCCAAAAAAACTTCGAAATGTTCAAAAGAAAAATGGAAATCTTTGAAAACGTACTAATTTTCGAAATAAAAACTGAAATTTTTATAAAACTTCAGGGATTTTCAAACAAGTTGAAATTTTGAAGAAATGGTACATTTTTTCAAAATAGGAATTTTTTAAAAAACCCAAACTGACCAAAATCAAAATTTTGTATAAAAAAAGTCGAAATTTTGAATAAAATCGGAATCTTTAGCAAAATTTAAATGAATGAACCCATTTGCTTAGAAAGAAAAATTAAAAAAAAATAAATAAATTTTGAAAAAATCTCAACCTTTTGGAAATTAAAACACTAAAATTTTGCAAAAAGTACCAATTTTTAAAATGAAATGAAATTTAAAAAGTGTGGAAATCATAAAGCATAGGCGAAACGTTTAAAAAAATTCGACTCTTAAGTCAAAATTTCGAAATTAAACAAGCCGATCCAAAATTTTTGAAAACATCTAAATTCTGGAAAGGGGAAGTTTCAAATTTTAAAATGCTCTCTAAATTTTGAAATAGAATCTAGATTTGGAAAAAATGGCAACCTTTCACAAAAATGATATTTTGAAAAAAATTTAAAAAATCAAAATTTTGAAAAAAGTAGAAATTTTGAAGAGTATTCAAGACTTTCAAAAGAAGTATAAATAAGAGGTGATTGATTTGTTTGATCTGTCAAATTGTTCGATTTTTCAAGAATTTGAAATCTAAATATGGGAACAATTCAAATATCTAGAAAAGGTTGAAATGCAAAGTTTAAAAATTTGGGAAAGAAGTTATATCTTTTCAAAAATTAATCCTATTCTCGCTTAGCCTCTTAGGGTAATTATACTAACTTTAACTATCGACTTTGCAGACCTAAAATTGGGAAAATTTATTTTACCAGTTTTATCGATTGTAAATTTCGTTGCCTTAAAATTTACCCGCTTTCGAGTTAGGGACGCAATAAAACACTAGTAGGAATGCCCATGTTGTTCGCAGAAGAATAGAATTAAGGAAATAACTCGAAAACCTGAAACATCTTTTATTTATTCATTTTTATTAACTATAATATCAATAATTAATATTTTATTAATTACAGTACATTTATACTCTGGTTTTGTTGGGAGAATCTCAGTTGAAATATTGTTATTCCTCGTCTTGATAATGTACCTGTATTATCCCAATTTTCTCAGCACATTGAGTGATCTAAAAAAAATTGTAAATAATTTATTAAATACATTTTTCCAACATTTTAGTGCTCAAAACGGGCTTTCTTGATCCTTTAAAACTGTAAGTCGATCTCTCGACCACTACTACTAAAGGATCAGCGAAAATAAATATTTTACCAAAATGGGCTAGTTTATCTTTTTGTTATTGCAAAAGTTTCTTTTATAATTTGAACAAGCGACTCGCGCCGGTTATGATCTTGGCAGCGCATTGACGCATAAACAATTCACAAGTTTAAGATGTCGTTGTGGCAGACGATCAAAGTGACAAGTTACATTTATCTTCTATCATAGAAGTAATTATTTTGCGTGATAGGGATATCTTTAATGAAGATTTTGATTTTATTTCTCGATATTCCTCCATTTATCTTTTTTTAATCTGCAACAGCTTAATGTAATGCTAATGCAATAACGTCATAAGTAATAGTGCTAATTTTATTATATCATAATTAGCGCCATATAAGCAGAAGAATCTAAACCGTTATGTAATTTCTTTTCTAATAAAATAATTTATTGTATTCGCGCTATAGTCTACCTACTTATTTTTTCTCTAAACATAGGATGTCCTAATTTTATGAAATAATATTTGACGTCAATAAAATGTCTGTTGCCTCTGTGAATTGTTTATTTTTTTGGAAAGTTGAAACTATTTCTGGAAATACTTCAAATTTTCGAGTACAGAAGTTATTTCGAACAAAAAGTGGAAATTTGAGGATTAAAATAAAAATTTTGAGTCAAAATTCCTAGAAATGTAGAAATTTTAAGATCGGAAAAAGACTTGAGAAAAACTAAACATCAGGAGCGTAGCTGCCGCCGTATCAGCCTATCAATAATATGAACGTGTCTAAGCAAAAATCGTAAAATGTTATTCACAATCTCACTTAAACTCTTAGGCCATTCTACCTGAGAAAAAATCAACCTGCCTATAGAACTAAAGCACTGAACTAAACACTGTGGCTTGTGATTAAGTCCAAAGAAGGTTTCACCCCTTTACCACATCGGCAATTAAATAAATAATTACGCGATACGTATTTCGCCAGCAGAACTGGCATTTTCAAGCGCACTAATCTTAAAAGATTAGCAAAAGATGCATCGACGTCATCTGCATTGAGATTCAAATCGATACTGGCGGTCTTTTGCTTTCTTTCCTATTTCTAATTGTTTAACACATCTGGTGCATGCAATTTTGACCTGCCACAAATAGCCTTCAATAAACTGGAGGCCGCCAATGGTCCCTTATCTCCGTTAAGGGTAACTGGCCTCTGATTAATATAAATTGTTTCGTATGCATCAAGTTCTCTGCTATTTGTGACCGATCTTAACAATTTTAAATTTTCAATGTTAATTTTGTGTCCTGTATTTATCATATGTAGGGCGACACTTGATTTTTCTTCTCTATTGTATCATTTCAGATACAATAGAGAAGAAAAATCAAGTGTCACCCTACATATGATAAATACAGGACACAAAATTAACATTGAAAATTTAAAATTGTTAAGATCGGTCACAAATAGCAGAGAACTTGATGCATACGAAACAATTTATATTAATCAGAGGCCAGTTACCCTTAACGGAGATAAGGGACCATTGGCGGCCTCCAGTTTATTGAAGGCTATTTGTGGCAGGTCAAAATTGCATGCACCAGATGTGTTAAACAATTAGAAATAGGAAAGAAAGCAAAAGACCGCCAGTATCGATTTGAATCTCAATGCAGATGACGTCGATGCATCTTTTGCTAATCTTTTAAGATTAGTGCGCTTGAAAATGCCAGTTCTGCTGGCGAAATACGTATCGCGTAATTATTTATTTAATTGCCGATGTGGTAAAGGGGTGAAACCTTCTTTGGACTGCCTATAGAAGTTTTCACTTCAAAAATTACGAAAGTCAAAAAGAATATTTCTTTTTTCTCCGGGTTAAGCGGATGCCCAAAAGTCGGTAACACATCCGGTTACCACTACGACAATTGAAAGAAGTTTTTCGAAATTAAAACTGAGGGATTCTATGGGACTGGAAAGTTAAAATATGGTCCAAACCTTCGAAAAAGTTAAAACTTTGGAAAATGCTGAAATTTCGGAAAAAATGAATTTTCCAAAAATTTGTAGCCAAGGCGGAAGTTCAAAAAATTCCAAATTTTCGGGAGGAGACTAAGTTTTGAAAATTGACAAAATTTTCAAGAAAAGTTTGAATTTTAAGGAAAAAAAAAACACCCAAATTATTGAAAAAAATTCGAAATTTTTAAAAATGTCTGATGTTCATGTACAGTTAAAATTTCAAAAAAAAAAGGAAAGATTTTCAAAAATAGGTCAAAATTTTGAAAAAATTGTAATTATTTTCAAAAAATTCGAGAGTTCGGAAAAATTACCGACATTTTTAAAAACAATCGAATTCTTTTTAAAAAGGCGAAACTAAAAAAAACTGAAATATTTTCCGTCAAATCTTTAAAAGTTTTGAAAATTCTTAATATACTGAAGAAAATAAAAAAGTCAAAATTTTCAAAAAAGCCGAAATTTTGAATAGCCCAAATTTTCAAAAAGTCGAACATACTTTAAAAAAGCCAACATTTTTGAAGGAAAATTCTTATAAAAAGTTACAATTTTGAGGAAATGCTAAAATTTAAAATAAATAATATATAAAATTAAGAAAAAATAAATGTCGACATTTAAAAAAAATCCAAATTTGGTCAAATATTGCAAATTTTACAGAAAAATTCGAAATTTTACGCAATATTAAATTAATTTTAAAAAGTCACAAATTCAAGGAAATTTGAAATTTTTCCAAAAAACGAAATTTTACAAAAATAATAAAATTTTAAACAAACCGAAATATTAAAAAAAATTTGTTATTTAAAAAAAATAGTGGATATTTTCAAAAAAGTCGAAATTTTGGTGCCAAAATTAACCAAAAAGTTGTAATTTTGAAAAAAGTAAAAAATTTTAAAAACGCAGAGATTCATAAAAAGGTCGAAATTTTGAAAGAAAAATATTGACATTTTTAGAAAAGTGCAAATTTGGTCAAAATATATTTTAAAAAAGTCAACATTTCAAAAGTCAACATTTTTCGAAAAACAACGAAATTTTGCAAAAATGACCTTTTGAAAATAAACAAAAATTCAGAAACGGGCAAAACTCCCAGAAAATTACGACCTATTTGCCAAAATTTTTGAATTGAAACTTTCATGAAAAATTAAGTTTTAAAAAATGTCCAAATTAAAAAGAATTCAAATATTTTCAAATTTTTAAAGAAAGCCTAAAATTTAAAGGGTGTAAATATTGAAGAAATGCCAAAATTATCAGAAAAGTTAAAATAAAAAAAATCGACATTTTCAAAAAAAGTAAATATTTTGAAAAAAGCTGAAATATTCAAGTTTTAAAAAAGTTCAATTTTGAGAAGAAGTCGAAATTTTGACAAAAGTTTAAATTTTTAAAAACCAAACATTTAAAAGATTGGATGTTATGAAAACTTTTTTTAGGCAAGTTTTTTAAAAAAATCTGAATTTTTCGGAAAGCTGACTGTACTGTAATTTCCAGACTGTACTAATGTGATTGTTATGAAAAATATCAATAATTATATTATACTTTTACCTTTCGATGTTGCTTCCTTCTCTTTCAGAGTGCAATGATTCAGTTTGAGCTCTTTAAAATATTGAACAGAACTGGAGGGTTTATCAACGAAATGATGACACTACAGCTTTAGCTTGTGCAAATACCACATTCTCTTATTTTTAATGTACCTCTTCCATAGTAATTTCTAGAAAGAATTCAGCAATTATTGTACATAATTATAAAAATTTATATTCTATCTGGCAATTAGGTTGGAATGGCATATCTATTCTCTATGTAGATCTCTTAACATAAGATTCACTTGAGGTAATAGAATTCACAGTTTATGTTTATGTATTGCTTGTTTTTTCAGCAGGCGGAACTATTATGCACTTACAAGTCGCAAGAAATGTCCCAGTCCCATAAAACTTATTTACTAATTAAAACTCCTGCTTTTTCCGGCTAGTCCATTCCACAGCAAGCAAACTTTCAGATCTGCAAAAGCATTTTAAATACGTTTCTGCCACATTCTATTGGAACAATGAATGACCAAGACGATTAAATAAATCAGAGTTATTACCTATTTCTTCGATTGCATCTTTGATACATTCACACAGATGTGCATTTTCCACCTCGGTAACTTATAGGTTTTCCTCTTTCTATCCATCAATCAGGGCAGTGTTTATCCAAACATTCATGGAAATTCCTAGCACCTCTCCACATGCTTACAACAAATCTCCTCTAAACGTTAAGCCAAAGAGTAGCATGTGAATTTTCATATGACCAAATATGTCTGTTGTGACTGCAAAACATTGTTATTTGTTTCAGTGTACACCATTTTAATTTAATATTTAAGTTACAAAACTTCAACATATCGAATAAAACATTTAGGTTTTGTAAGTAAATCATTACAAGAGACTAAAATGCTTTTCACATTTATTTATTGTAAATTTGCATTTCAATGAACAGTATCTTACCTGTTTAAAATGTCAGTACGGGTAAAACAACATTCATCTATCCATAGCACCTTGTTAACAAAGTCGGGATAAGCCGCACTTTGATTTTTCAACCAGTTGCAAAAGTGAATACGATTGTAGGAATTAGCTGGTTGCCTGACTAAGCGAGTGTCTCCAGAATATTCCCTACACTTTACTTCCGCATATCTTCAATAGTCTTGAAATGGTTCTCACAAACCACTATGGTTCTTGTCAAAAAATTAAATCATTCATCAACTAAATTTGAACGGCCCCTCCCACATTCAGATTGTTTATCTGATGCCCAGCAGCCAGCACATTGGCGTCGCGACATTACATCACAGATCCACTATCGCGAATACGTTAAAAGGTCCGCACAAATGTTCGCGGGCTTTAACACTACTGTCGGTTAGGGAAGCGCCCCCGATTCCTTTGCAACACGCCCCTTATAATGATATGTTTTGTGTCATAATGCCATCCTTTCCAATTTGTATAGCCATAACGAGTAATGCCCGACACATTAAAAATGAGAAATAAAATGCAATAAAGGCTTAACCTTCAAATCTATTGTGTAAATAATATGGTTTGACAGATCAATAGGAAATATGACAGCAACAAGTATGGCAACACCGCTTCGCTTCAAGGCTGAACTCATCTGTGTCTGGCTATCAAAGAATTTATGCGACCTAGAGCGCCGTCAAAGGGGCAATTTTAGGGGTTTTGCCCCGTTTTTTAAAAGTTGAGGAAAAAAATTTTTTTTTCGATTTTCTGCCTTTACTAAGCCTCCGGAATGCATGGTTAAAATTAATGACATTATGACTGAATCACCCTGTATATTCGTATATACAAGGCTTATTATCTCAGCAGAGAGTAATGCTTCAATTAGCATGTAGCGAAAATGTTTGCGTGATAAACAGTTAAAAGTCAGTTACAAGTCACCCAATGGAGGTTTGCTCTCTTGGATACTTATACGACTGACTAACAGCTTTAAATTGGAAGTGTGTACAACCACCGTACCATGCTGACGAGGCCAAGGAAGGCCGAAACTAGTCTATGGTTGCGGTTGTACATATTTTCAATTTTAAGCACGTTTAACTGTTTAATTACAGAACATTTAATTGGTCATTTGTTAATACCATTTTTATGATTAAAAAACTTCTTAATGGGGTAGTTTGCCCCCATTGGGGGGTTGGGAAAATTAAAAAAAAAATTTTCTTTTATTTGTCGTTAAAGCAAAACTTTTGGAAAAAAAACGACTCGAATATCATTTGTGGTATTCGAGAAACAGCAAAATCTGCATTTTTTGCCTCAACTTTGAGGGGGTAAAACTACCCTTAAAACCGTTTATCAGCCGATAAAAAAAAATACGTATCTCTTAGATTTTGGTCCTTTAAAACATATCCAAAAATTAGCAAAATCGGCGCCGGACACTTCGCGACCTTTCCTTGTAAGTATATTCTCATAAATGAACTTGTTAAAGATATTTGTTTGATAGGCAGTGGCGCAGCGATCTGCACAATAAAAGAGTCTATTGCACATCAAAAGCAGCTACCTGTAAAGGAAATAACATTAACAGGATTTGGTAAAGGAAATGAAGTAAAAATCACCAAGTGCACAGAATTTGTAGGAAAGATCGATAACATTGCAGAGTTAATTCAAGCCGTTATAGTTCCAGATGATTTGCAACCAATTAGTATCATTATTAGAAGAACATTTACAGAACGTCCACATATATCATATGCTAGAATTGGAGAAATTTTCAGATTTGGTTATGCCAATGAATTTCCATTTAAAAATATAAAGTTACATGCAAACACCAAAAGGGAAATAAGAGCAAAGGAAATTACAGTATTGGAACCAAATCCAATCAATTTAATAAATATTAACGCCATAAGCAAAGCTCACCATGATGAAGTGGTTCATGTTTTGAATTTTGGTAAGCAAGAAATTAAAATTAAAGAAGGAGACAGATTAAGCAAGACAGAAATTGAAGACGAAGTATATGTTGAAGAAGAAATTACAAGAGAATTTGTAAATGTAGAATCAGATGTCACAGATGATGAGATTGAGGAACTTATAACATTGTTGAACAAATTTAGGGATTGTGTTGCATTAAAATTGAGTGAATTAGGATGCACAAACAAGATAAAAATGAATATAGAAGACAGTAATGTTCCAATCAGGTGTCCACCATTCAAAACCAACCAAAAGAATAGAGAAGAAATAAATATAATATTACAAGAATGGCTCAAAGCAGGAATTATTCAAGAAACTAATTCAGAATATAGCAGTCCAGTATTGCTAGTACCCAAGAAGTCTGGAAAAGCGAGATTAGTTTGTGATTTTCGAAAATTGAACAGTCAAACTAAAAAGAAATTTTACCCACTACCTAATACTGATGATTTGTTGGAAAATTTAAATGATTGTTATATATTTACAACTTTAGATCTGGCACATGGTTATTTACAAGTTCCTCTGAGTGAAGAAAGTAAATCTAAGACAGCATTTGTCACGCAAGATGGAACTTATGAATTCAATCGTATGATTTTTGGCTTAACGAATGCACCTTTTGAATTTTCAAGATTAATGAATTTAGTATTAGGACCGATAAGAAATGTAGCAAAGAGTTTCCTTGATGACATTCTAGTACCTGCAACAAATTGGTTTGACATACTTATGAGATTAGAAAAAGTTCTAGAAGCGCTACGTGATGCTAATTTGACGGTGAATTTAACAAAATGTTATTTCGAAAGAAAAAACGTTGAATATTTGGGATTTCAAATATCAAAATATGGATTACGACCGGGTAATGAAAAAACAGAAGCTATCAGGATATTTCCAAGAACCCAAAACCTGCACGAGTTAAGGAGATTTCTAGGTTTGTCTAGTTTCTTTACAAGATTTGTGGAAAATTATGCCAAAAGGACATATCCGTTTGACTATATTGACAAAGAAAAACCAAGAATTCAAATGGACAAGAACCCAAGAAGAATCATTCAACGATATAAAGACAACTTTAACAAGTGGCCCAACTTTGAAGCTATATGATCCAAAAAGTCCTACAGAATTGCACACGGATGCATCTGCACAAGGATTAACAGGAATGTTACAATGATGCAAATCGACAAAGATGGCAAAAGAAGATTAGTCTACTGTGTGAGTCGGAAAACGACCGATTTGGAAATGATGAAACACTCGAGTAAATTAGAACTTTTCGCTATAGTGGGGAGCATCGATAGATTACGTCAGTTTTTATTAGGAATTTATTTCACAGGGTATTCCGATTGTCAAGCTTTAGTATACTTGAATGCACACAAAACAAGTAATTTTCAAATCGCTCGTATGGCAATTTTATTGGAGAACGACTTTGAGATATAAATTTGAGGTATAAATTAGGAGAAAGAATGAAACACGTGGATGCTTTAAGTAGATCTGCGGTGGAAATACCAACAGAAGATACTATGGATGAAATTTTAAACAATAGATTAGGTATAATGACAACACTCACGGAACATGAACAGGTTCTATTAATACAGCAGTCTGACGTTAAAGTAAAATAACTTATTGATATTTTGAAAAAGCCAATCGAAGAAAGAAATGCAACAGAAAGAAATAGAGTGGACGGATATGAATTGTCAGAAAATAAGCTGTACAAGAAAGTTGAAAAAGACGGAAAATTTAAAAAGTTATTTGTAATGCCGGACAGCATGAGAAAAAGTTTATTGGTAAAATTTCATGACATAATGGGACATTTTTCAGTAGATAGAACAATTAACATGATCACAGAAAGATATTGGTTTAAAAATATGCGACGGTATGCTAAACAGCACATTGGAATGTGTATAGAATGTGCACTAACCAAGGTACCAAGTGGAAAAGTTAAAGGAAAACTAAACCCGATCCCTACTGGAAGACGACCATTTGCATTAATACATATAGATCATTGGGGACCTTTCATAAAAAAGCTCAAATGGAAATGCATATTTGTTAGTTTTAGTTGATAACCTAACAAAATTTGTAGACTACCCAGTGAAGTCAACAAACATGAAACCAGTTGTCGAAGCACTGGAAGATTTTAGAAATCCGTATGCAGTTCCAGAAACGATCATAACCGATCGAAGTTCAAGTTTTACGTCACAGGATTTCAGCGAGTATTGCAAAAAGCATTTACTAAATTCAACGGCTCATCCAAGGACAAACGAATTAGTGGAAAGAGCAAATAGAACGATTATACCAGTAATTATGCACAAAATGCAGAGTCGTTTAAACGGAAAAGATTGGGATAAGAAAATAAAACTAGTAGAAAGAAATTTAAATAACGCTCAAAACGCGACTGCAGGAAAATCACCATTTCAAGTCTTACACGGATATATGCCAAGTTATAGTAAGGAAATATTAAGAAAACTGGAACATGCAGATAACGTAAAGTGGGAAAATTCAGAAGAACTCAAAAGAGAAGCACAGGAAAAGATACGAATTGAACAACGAGAAATGAAAAATAGATTTGACAGAAAACACGCAGAAGCAGAGCAATTCCAAGTTGGACAAATAGTTTTAATGAAGAGAAAACCTATAGCGACAGGAGAAAGCAGAAAAACCCAAGTAAAGTATAGACCATTAGTAGTAACAAAAGTTTTGCCAAATGATTCTTACATTGTCTCACAAATTAGTAAGGAGGAAAATAACAGATTTTATATTACCACAGCACATGTCTCGCAATTAAAGAAATATAGTTTGTCAGAAATGGACGAAGAAATTAAAGATGCTCAGAAAAACGGAGAAATTGAAGAAAATAGTCAGAGAAATGAAGAAATTGAAGAAGATACACAGAAAAACGAAGAAATTGGGAAAGACGGTCAAGAATGCGATAATATCGAAGAAAATGGCGAAGTAAAGGAAAACAATGAAGAAGATTAAGAAGAAAATAAAGATGACCCAGAAGCAAAGATAGGAGAAGAAAGAAATCAAAATAGAAAGTCGAAGAGAATAAGAAGAAAAGCAAGTTATTTAAAAGACTATATATGTTAAGTTTTAAGACGTTTCTTTTAACTTTTAAGTGAGAATGTTCAAATTGTATGATGTTAAAGACGTTTATTTGTTATAATACATATATTTTTGTGTTATGATAACTGTTTCAGCATGATGATTTGGCGCAGTTCTAGGACGAACTTATTGTCAGGAAAGGCCGACTGTTAGATAATTATTGCTTAGCGGCCACGCTGACGATGAAAACGTTAACGAACTTGTGAAAATCCATCTAGTTATAATAAATCGTTACTTATTATTCGGAGTTTTCATTGAAGTTCACACAACTCCATACCTTTTCGTGTTCTTTCCAAAAATCTAAGAACTAACGCAACTTAACCTGTGGCAGGTATACCTAGGGGGGCAGTACTTATAAGCTGCCTTATTTATTTTGTATGCACCTTTGTCGCAACTTCACAACAAAAATACAAACTACAAACATTTTTGCATAAAAAAGGTACTCATAATTAAATTCAATATTGTCAGCGTTTTTCGAGCAAAATGCATTTTTATAATTAGATGCATTATTTTTTTTTTAAGTTTAATTCACCCGCAAAGGGTAACCCCATTATGCTTACAAAGCCCTGCGAGTAGGATGCGGAAACAAGAATAGATGGCGATGAACCGCCTTCTTAAACAAGAATAGGTTGTAATTTTTGGGGAAAATTCGTCTCGGTAACAAATTCCATAACTTGGAAGTTCTATAGAAAAAAGTCTCCGAAGACAGAAGTCCTCACTGTGTCAAGCTGGATCACACAGGAATTTGGTGTCTCCGACTGTCTAGTACGCCTCAAGAATCTTACCCTTGGGGGGGATTAATCCTATTAGTTCCTGCTAGCATCTTCCATGATAGTACTTGTAGAAAAGAGACAAGTCATCAACCATATGCCTGTGCTCTAGTGTTTCGAGAGAATCGGTCAGACTCTCGTCATCAATTAGGCGAATCGCTCTTCTTTAAATTGAATCCAAGAGATCTAAAGTGTTTTTTGGGGCTGAACTCCAAACATGAGAACAGTATTCTAGTGTTGGCCTAACTTGAGCTAATAGGATTAATCCCCCCCAAGGGCAAGATTCTTGAGGCGTACTAGACGGTCGAAGACAGCAAATTCCTGTGCGGTCCAGCTTGACACAGTGAGGACTTCTGTCTTCGGAGACTTTTTTTTATAGAACTTCCAACTTATGGAATTTGTTACCGAAAGAAATTTTCCCCAAAAAATTACAACCTATCCTTGTTTAAGAAGGCGGTTCATCGCCATCTATTCTTGTTTCCGTATCCTACTCGCAGTGCTTTGAAAGCATAATGGGTTTACCCTTTGCGAGTGGAATACACTTAAAAAAATAATAATAATGCATCTAATTATAAAAATGCATATTGCTCAAAAAACGCTGACAATATCGAATTTAACTATGAGGACTGTTATCAACCATGGCAACCGAGGATACTCGCACAAGGTCAGCGATCTCAGCGGTCGAGTGCGACAGGAATGCTGAGGGAAAAAGTGCTTGCGATGAACCGAAATGCGGCGGCTGGGTTGAGGCATTCATTCAGGGTGATTCATTGGAAACCTATGGGCGCGCTAGCTAACGTTAACATGGGTGGTTAAATGTATAGATTTTACTTTGTCTTTTCAAATGTTACAGTTTGATATTTTTGTAATAAACGGTTGTTTACATCAGAAGTGGGATTGTATTGGTGTGTTTTTGAGTTTTTAGTTAAAAAGGTGCAAAAATATACCAGAGAACGCGCTCCAAAGTAAAAGAAGTACTGAGGATTCGGCATGAATCCAGAAGACATCGGCGATGGCAGGGGAGCTCACGAGAGAGCTGAGGAAGCCATAAACAGAGGTGAAGACAGGAGGGTATAAGGTCAAGTTATACATCCCCAAGAATCTCAAGTGTGGTAATAATTGCCAGCAGGGTGCAGGAGAGTAGTGAGTCGATAAACAAATTAAATGCTTTTAGTAATGTTCTGCGTTGCGTCAGATGATTGATAAAATCGTAAATGCAAAAAAATCCAAAGTTATTAAATTTAGCAGTCAATCACAAATAATCTAAACGTAAACGAAGTAAACAAAGAAACGCATGCTCCTCTAAATAAAAGTATTTGTGACTCAACTTTACCCATACACGAGTACGTGATCGTCGAAATAAATGCTAACGGAGTAGAAGAGTAGAGCTCCATCATAAACAAGAGCGTTTTGAACGTTGAAAATCTGTTAGAACTTTAGGACTTAAATTAAATGATGTTTATTATTAAAAAAAAGTAGACGGGTTATTGCTTTTCGATGATTACTCAACAAAGGGTTTTAAATTTAACGAAACAAATCCAAACATTGATATTAATAAAATAGAACAGCGATTCAAATACTTTTACAACTTTAAATCTGTATAAAGGGTTATTCCCCAAAAAAAAGGTTTTTGCTATCGAACTTGTAACGAACTAATGAACATACAAATAATATCAAAATAATTCATCTTTTATCGAAGAAAAAGGAATAGAAACATCTAGGTGATGGCATTATTCAGCTATCAGGTTACGGAACGATCTGTTAAAGATTCGAGTTATGATGTTTACGATTGCGACAAAAACAGAACATTGATATTATGGGTTTTTAAGGTAATTAGTTTGATCTGAAAAAGGCCATTACGTATTTACATTTATTTTTACGAGAACATTGTTAGATTTTGGGTCCATAAATTAATCTGCTGTGCGAATCGTCCATTTTATTAATAGGTGTACCTTTACTATGATATTGCTTAGTAATTATTGGTGTTATTTTAAAGAATTAATTCCTACAATAAACATAATCTAACTCTTACATTATTGAAGTATATACATATATTTGAAGGGTTAATTTTTGCGAACCAAGATTGAAATATTGGAGTATAAGGTACCTGATTCGACCATAAAAGCGAAAAATTATTATTAGTCGAAAACACCTAGTTCGGCAACTTAAATAATATTTGAATTTAATCGAATATTTTAGAAAATGTACACCCTGTTATTCAGAACAAAGTAAACCATAAAGTGTATTGTTTCACAAAAATATTATGTTGATATGGAGAGACCATTCCTTTGAATTAGAAACTGTAGCAATTGTGTTATTAGTTAATAGATTTCGGCAGTACTTAGTCGGAAGGCCCTTCATAGTAATTACTGATTGTGCTGTAGTAACAAATACTTTCAAAAAGGTAAAATTAAATCAGGGAATCGGCTGGTGGGTTTTGGAATTGAGCGAATACCAGTTTGGTATTAGACATAGACCTGTCAGCAAATATGTCATGTTGATGCTAGCAGTGTTACAAGCGACTACACTCATAATGTATGAAGTGAAGGGTAGAGAGGTAAAAAAAAAAAATTACAAATCATGATCCTCATTGGCTTGTATTTAAACGAGCCCGTTTTCATATTGTTCAACTAAATCTTGAAGATTTTAGTCTTTTTGCAACAGGTAAAATTTATGATCAGGTGGCTCATAATTATTGGTTTGTCTGCATGCGACATTTCTTATAGAAATACATGAAAAACTGCCTAACCTATATATTTCAAATCTGTAGAAAGAGTCGAATACCATAATCTTGTTAGGAAATATCCAGATCCTTTTATAAAATTCTCACCGATCATCTGGGGTCTTTAATAAAAACGATATGAGGTAATACTCAAGTATTCTTCGTTGTGGATGCGTTTATAAGTTTGTTTTAATTTACCCTTCAACTAATACAAGGTAAGACATGTACTCACTGTAATGATAGACTTCTTCGTAAGGGTTTTTGGTGCACCATTTCCAACTAGTGACAAGGTAAACCATTTACGTCTAATAATTTTGAAATATTTCGCAAAATTAAAATACGGTATCACTCACTACTTGAATGCAGCTGGGCGACCAAGAGGAAATGGACAAGTTGAAAGTTACAATAGAACCATTCTCGATTCATTGTCTACTATGGGAGCAGAAATAAACCATGAAAAATTGAATGAAAACATTAACAAACTCCAGTTAGAATTAAATGGTACCATAAATCAGACATTAGGAGCATCTCCAAGTGAGGTTCTGATAGAGTTTCGTGTAATAGGGCAGGTGACCTTATTACTAGCTGAAATGTAGCAGAGTATTGATGTTACAGCGGTACTACAACAAATAATTGAAAATGCATCTATTTGCCAGTCCAAACAAAAATGCATATTTCGATCCAAAGCGTTGTTTCTGATTAGCTCAAGCAAATGATTAATTTTCCTTAAAACAAATTCTTTCTTTTACAGCACAGGTACAAGTCAAATTATTACCAAAATAAAAAGGTCTTTAAGGTCACAACAACAGGAACACTGAAGGATAGAGTAAGGGAGGTTAGGTTCTTGGAGTAGGGTTACTACTCAGACAAGAACAGCTGGATAAGCAGATACCCAGGAAGCTCTTCAGTGCGGTGAAAGGAGATGGAATGGTGGTCAACTATTCAGAAGCGTTCCTTTCAGGTTCAATTTAACAAAATGGTTGGGTAAGTTAAGGACACTGATGAGTAGAGTAAGGGGATTCGGTTCTTGGAGTAGGGTTACTACTCAGACAAGAACAGCTGGATAACCAAATACTCAGGGTGCTCTTCAGTGTGGCGAAGGGAGATGGAATGGTGGTTAACTGTTCAGAATCATCATACTTTCGCGTGGGATTAGCCCATAGAGTTAGTATTTAAGTAGGAGTTTAAGTTTTAAAAATATAAGCTGCCTCTCACTAACCAGGGTACTAATATTCTTCAAAAATAAATAGAAAAGTAAATATACATGTTCTTATAAACTTTGTTGCACAGGTCTACCACTGGAGTGAGGACACTCCAGCTGTCAGGAAGGGCCGAATGTTATCAACCATGGCAACCGAGGGTACTCGCACAAGGTCAGCGATCTCAGCGGTCGAGTGCGACAGGAATGCTGAGGGAAAAAGTGCTTGCGATGAACCGAAATGCGGCGGTTGGGTTGAGGCATTCATTCAGGGTGATTCATTGGAGACGTATGGGCGCGCTAGCTAACGTTAACATGGGTGGTTAAATGTATAGATTTTACTTTGTCTTTTCAAATGTTACAGTTTGATATTTTTGTAATAAACGGTTGTTTACAGTATCTTTTTTATCTAAAGATGTTTGTAGTTTATATTTTTGTTGTGAAGTTGCGACAAAGGTGCATACAAAATAAATAAGGAAGGTTATAAGTACTGCCCCCCTAGGTATACCTGTCACTGGTTAAGTTGCGTTAGTTCTTAGCTTTTTGGAAAGAACACGAAAAGATATGGAGTTGTGCCAAATTTCATTCAATTATCTGCATATGTTTCGCAGCTATTAATTAAAAACTATTATCAGAAACTAACCTTCCTCGCCCTGTAACTTGAAAACGAAGCGTTTTTGACGTTTATAGACTTTCCGTCTTATTCTGGGCTTTAGAATTCAATCCTGAATGTATGGTATTAGTTTTAGGATCACCTTGTATATACTTTGACAATGTACTTCATATTTTATTTTAATAACAATTACAATTGTCCGAAGTTAAACTTAAATGTGTAGCTAGGCTACTAAATATACATTTTTGTGTATATAATGCAGCAGACAGCCCAGTTTGGAGAAGGTTGTATTTTTATTTTTGGCTAAAATGGAAACACCAAGTTTAATTTTTAAGATATAAAACTACTAAAAATAGTAAATATCTCTATGAGTCGTATTTTAAGCAATTAAAATTATAAATTTTTTAAAAGGGCGACATCTCTTATTTGGAAAATACAAATAGTTGTCGGTTTTTAATACGGTTATTGCAGAAATAAATTTGTTAGTGTAAATGCACAAATGTGACTTATTTCATAAAAAAATTGTTTGTGCAATTTAAAACATTAACTGAGTCTGTTGAACATTTTTCAGTAGTAAATTGCTCAATTTGCAAATTATTGGAAGGAGCGACATCTAGTATTAGACGGTTGACGTAAAGCAAATTTTCATCCGAAAATAACATGAAAACATAAAATTAGTTTTAATTTTTTAATTATAACTTTATTTTTTACAGTGGTAAATCTAGTAAAAACGGTATATTTTTAAGAACCGTCTATTAAATAATAAAGTTAAAAATTATAAGTAGAGGCGACATCTCTTATCTAAAAGCTACACTTTTTAATTAAAATTTTGCAAAAAGCAATGTATTAGAGTAAATGCACAAATGTGACTAACACATTAATGTAGTAAATATTTTTTTACAATTAAAAAGTACATTTCTAATGTTAATTAAAGATCTACGGTTAGTAAATTGTTCAATTTGTAAATAATGGTTACGGGCGACATCTAGTATTGGGAAATTGACAATACAATGCAATGCAATATAAATCGCAAATTAGTTGTAATGGAGTGTATAATTGTATTAATTATTATTTGCATCATAAGTTTGAAGCAAATTATGGTAAAAAATTGTACGAAGTTTGTGTGTGAATTTATTATTCAATGTACAGGAAAATGGTTAAATTTTATATAGTTGACACAGACGCTATCAGGGAGCGTATCATTAAGCAATACATATTACGCGTAAGTGTTGTATGTGTTGCATACCTATATTTAAATTTGAAAATCATCTTTTGCAATATCTCTCCCAATTGATTATGAAATTATTTTATATTAAACAGCTTGGATGCTCAAACAATACGTTCATTATTATTCCAACAATGTTCATTGATATTTTTATCCGCAACGATTTATATAATTTTAACGGTTGTATTAAATAATGTAAAGCAACAAAATCACCAACTTTTCCCATTTTATTAGCAAGAAATAAGAAGTAGAAACTTGTTAGATCCAAAGAAGGATTCACCCCTTTGCCATATCGGCGATTAATTAAATAACTGCTCAATACGTATTTCGCCAAGAGAGAATATATTTGAACTTCACGTCGATGCAACTTTTGCTAATCTTTTTAGATTAGTACACTTGAGAATGCCAGTTCTGCTGGCGAAATACGTATCGCGTAATTATTTATTTAATTGCCGATGTGGTAAAGGGGTAAAACCTTCTTTATACTTAATCACAAGCCACAGTGTTTAGTTCAGCGCTTTAGAGATTATTATTAGTAGTAATAGAAACATCGATTTTTAGCGTTTATTCAATTTTAGCTCAACGGATGAAAAAGATAAATTTTAAAGGTAACAAAAATTTGAAACTTTTGATTCACGAAAAATGAGCGCTTTGGCGTAAAAATCTCTGAACATGCTATTATCAGTAGTAGTAATAGAAACATCGATTTTTAGCGTTTAATCAATTTTAGCTCTACCGATAAAAAAGATAAATTTTAAATGTGACAAATACTTGAAACTATCGATTCACGAAAAATCAACGCTTTGCCGCAGAATCCTTTAAATTTGCTATTATAGGCAATAGTAGCAGATACGTCGATTTTCAGCCTTAAAGTAATTTTACGTCGAAGGATAAAAAAAATAAATTTTAAATGTACCAAAAATTTGAAACTTTTGATTCACGAAAAATCAGCGCTTTGTCGTAGAAAACTCTCAATTTGCTATTATTGGAAATAGTAATAGAAACATCGATTTTCGGCGCATAATCAATTTTAGCTCTACGGATGAAAAAGATACATTTTAAATGTGACAAATATATGAAACAATCGATTCAGGAAAAATCAACGCTTTGCCGTAGAATTCTCTAAATTTACTATTATAGGTAATAGTAGCAGATACGTCGATTTTCAGCCTTAAAGTAATTTTACCTCGAAGGATAAAAAGAATAAATTTTAAATGTACCAAAAATTTAAAACTTTTGATTCACGAAAAATCAGCGCTTTGTCGTAGAAATCTCTAAATTTGCTATTATTGGAAATAGTAATAGAAACATCGATTTTCGGCGTTAAATCAATTTTAGCTCTACGGACGAAAAAGATAAATTTTAAATGTGACAAATATATGAAACAATCGATTCAGGAAAAAACAACGCTTTGCCGTAGAATTCTCTAAATTTACTATTATAGGTAGTAGTAGCAGATACGTCGATTTTTAGCCTTAAAGTGATTTTACGTCGAAGGATAAAAAAGATAAATTTTAAATGTACCAAAAATTTGAAACTTTTGATTCACGAAAAATCAGCGCTTTGTCGTAGAAATCTCTGAATTTGCTATTATTGGTAGTAGTAATAGAAATATAGATTTCCGGCGTTAAATCAATTTTAGCTCTAAGGACGAAAAAGATAAATTTTAAATCTGACAAATATATGAAACAATCGATTCAGGAAAAATCAACGCTTTGCCATAGAATTCTCTAAATTTACTATTGTAGGTAGTAGTAGCAGATACGTCGATTTTTAACTTTAAAGTGATTTTACGTCGAAGGATAAAAAAGATAAATTTTAAATGTACCAAAAATTTGAAACTTTTGATTCACGAAAAATCAGCGCTTTGTCGTAGAAA
>CM053336.1:29494724-29608900 GCA_028583605.1 Dastarcus helophoroides
ATGAACGCGAAACAGGAACAATAGAAAGAGGAATGGAACAAAGAAAATGGGAATGTAACGAAAAATATAAAATGGGAATGGCGATATTGAAAAGGCGGACAGACTGTAAAGCATCGGCAAATAGAGGCCTAAGGGGGCGAAACACAACAAAAAAATAGGAAAAGGTGGACAGACTGTATAGCATTGCCAAATAGAGGCCTAAGGGGGGCGAAACACAACAAAAAAATAGGAAAAGGCGGAGGTAAGTAGTAGGAGGGACGCCGTATAATGGGGTGTGGCCGAAAGAAAATGGGCGGGGCTTCGAAAAGTAGGGCTACACCACGACGAAATGGGCGCGGTTTTCAGGAAAAAGGGCGGGGCTTCGTGAAATAGGGCGTGGTCCAAAGATAATGGATGCCAAAGGTATGGAATAAACAGGGAAAATGGGCGTGGCCCTTACACAAAAAAAGGGCGTGTCCAATTAAAAATGGGCGTAAAATGCAGAGAATTAGGCGTGGCCAATAAAAAATTGGGCGTGGCGCTTACAAAAAAGGGGCGTGTCCAAAAAAGGGCGTAAAATGCAGAGAAATAGGCGTGGCCAATAAAAAATTGGGCGTGGCGCTTACAAAAAAGGGACGTGTCAAAAAAAAGGGCGTAAAAATAGGCGTGACCAATAAAAATGGGCGTGGCAACTATAAAAAGGGGCGTGTCCAAAAAAAAGCGTAAAAATAGGTGTGGCCAATAAAAAATGGGCGTGGCAGCGAAAAAAAAGGGGGGGGCGTGAATTGTGGGAAAATGGGCGTGGCCAAAGTGGAAAAAAAAAGTGGAAAAAAAAAGTGGAAAAAAAAAGTGGAAAAAAAAAGTGGAAAAAAAAAGTGGAAAAAAAAAGTGGAAAAAAAAAGTGGAAAAAAAAAGTGGAAAAAAAAAGTGGAAAAAAAAAGTGGAAAAAAAAAGTGGAAAAAAAAAGTGGAAAAAAAAAGTGGAAAAAAAAAGTGGAAAAAAAAAGTGGAAAAAAAAGTGGAAAAAAAAAGTGAAAAAAAAAGTGGAAAAAAAAAGTGGAAAAAAAAAGTGGAAAAAAAAAAGTTGAAAAAAAAGTGGAAAAAAAAAGTGGAAAAAAAAGTGGAAAAAAAAAGTGGAAAAAAAAAAGTGGAAAAAAAAAGTGGAAAAAAAAAGTGGAAAAAAAAAGTGGAAAAAAAAGTGGAAAAAAAAAAGTGGAAAAAAAAGTGGAAAAAAAAGTGGAAAAAAAAGTGGAAAAAAAAGTGGAAAAAAAAAGTGGAAAAAAAAAGTGGAAAAAAAAAGTGGAAAAAAAAAGTGGAAAAAAAAAGTGGAAAAAAAAAGTGGAAAAAAAAAGTGGAAAAAAAAAGTGGAAAAAAAAAGTGGAAAAAAAAAGTGGAAAAAAAAAAGTGGAAAAAAAAAGTGGAAAAAAAAGTGGAAAAAAAAAGTGGAAAAAAAAAGTGGAAAAAAAAGTGGAACAAAAAAGTGGAAAAAAAAGTGGAAAAAAAAAGTGGAAAAAAAAAGTGGAAAAAAAAAGTGGAAAAAAAAAGTGGAAAAAAAAAGTGGAAAAAAAAAGTGGAAAAAAAAAGTGGAAAAAAAAAGTGGAAAGGAAAAAATGTGAAATTTAAATTTATATAAAACGTTAACTCATAATAGTTGTTGACATAATAAGAGGTTAGTTTATTTTACATAGATTATGTAAAACAAGAATAAAAAGTAGAAAACCAAAATTAGAAATGAACAAAAAATTTCGTTTTTTTTTAGATGAATTATGTAAACATAAAAAATACCTAAAAAGGTGGTAGCACTGGACATCGATACTTCGCTCTCATACGAGTTCGTCAGCAGTGCCTAACATGGAAAGAAAATATTGAGATAGAAAATCTTAAAAATAAAAATTTTAAAAAATAAAAAAAATTCTTTTAACAAGAATAGACGCTTTAACAATAATTTACAGTGGTAAATTATTGTGGACCGATCGGCCTTCAAATATTTAAATTTTTACCACAGTAAATTATTGATGAAACGTCTATTCATGTTAAAAAATTCACAGATTTCGCAATCCTTGCAACCAACGGAGACATTGGAAATGATAACACCAAATAGAAACATAATTAACACTTTATTTAACATACAAGGTTATACAGGGTATTTACAAATTTCAAAGACAACGCTTGGCAGTTGATTCGGGATGATAAATAAATACGAATTACGAAAAAAAAAAAAAATAATAAAAAATGTTTACTTTTCGAATCGCAGATTTTCAAAGTTGTTATAAAAAATAATTTAATTAATAATTTCATAACCTCTTTACCGATCCTGTTGAAATATGAAACCTTTATTTATTTAGATTATTAAGGCTAGAATCTTAGTGACGTCGACCCTTGTGTTATCCGACACCCCTTGAAATTCGCCACGACAATTATCTTTGTATCTTCAAAGTAGTAAATAATAATAATTACATAAAATATGTATTGATTTACAACAATACGTATTACGTTTAGTTTATATTTTTTTATAACTGATTAAAATGTCGTTAAGGCTGACTGTGTTGAAAGTGTTTGCAGATATGTCTTACACCACATAAATTTTATGGCCCTTCACAGTTTGTTTGAACCCCCTGGTTGGATAAGTAGTACATTTCAGAAATTTGTCATTCGGACAAGTGGATCTTAGATATAAGTTTAAGAATCATTTTATTGACACTGAATGTGCCTTCTTTCCTTTTTGAAAGGCAACGTTACAATGAAGAGACCACAGGGTGCTCGTAAGTAGTAATTGTCTTGAAAGTGTTATTCCTGGCCTTTTTTTCTTGGGATAAAAGTATTTTGTTTTCAGTTTCCTCTTGATCCTAACATTTATTGCTCCGGTCATGTAATTGTTCTTCCTGACAAGAATTTATGGTCTTTGAATTGCATGTCATATTTTTGTTTCTTTGAATGGACTTTTAAATGACCAGCTGCATTCAACCCAATTTGGTTTCTTAAAAATGAAGTTAATTTTTTCTGATTTCAATGGAATTTTTAATTACTTCCAAAATAAACTTGTTTCAGTTAATAAATCTTATTTAGATTATTTCGCATTGAAATCAGGATCATCGAAAAAAACATTAGAGGGCAGTTGAATGGCAAATTTATCAATCTTAAAAATTGAGGTTGGTTCTGTGATTTTGTTTATCATATTCCAGATCACACATGAATTCGTTTAGATGTGATTTGATTCATATGTTACATTACTTCAAAATCTTTTAAAGAAAACTACAATTTTTTAACTAATGCTAAAGTAATGATGTTCGCTTGACACCCTGGATTTAACAATGCTGGACATTGTTTAAAGTTACTGCACCTATTTCTAATTAAAACTAGAGCTGTAATGGTTGTACTGATTGACATTTTCGCTTTGCATGATCATTTAATTTTTCTGCTCTTATGGGAATAATAAATAAAAGTAATTCCCTTTTTTGCCGAAAGCTCGAAAACCTTTATTACAGTTAATTAGTTGTCTTAGAGCGGGTTGTTGTGGTTCTTCTAAATTAAAAAAAGTTTAGGAAAGTTGTGACCTGTTCTTTTATTTTAAAGCGGTCTTGCAGCAACTCTATTGCATAATTAATTAATAATAATAATTAAGTGATAATGACAATGATTCAATAACGTCACTTGAATCTCCTTCCACAGAATCGCAAAGATAATGAAATTTCTTAATATCAAAAATACGCTTGTCGTAATGAACTAACCACTTAAATGGGTCTAAAAACAAAAATGGGAAGCGATGGGGGCTTTAAATTAGCAACAGATATGGTATATAATTATCTCGAGCCGTTTAATAATGACAGAGTGAGTCTGATTGAATTAGTAAATTTCAATTTATGTCAGTTAAAATTTTATCGGATGTTCAAATGAAAAAGTCATCAAGTGTGCTGTAAGTTTTTTAAAAGAGAACGTAGTGAACCCAGCATTCGATTACTTATTGACTATTTTGGTTGATCCGTCAAGGGTCATTTTGACGTCTTATTTATCCAGAGAGGTTAAAATTTTCTAACCTAAAGAAAATCGTCTAGAAATCTATTTTACTCTTATTTTTATCTTCTTTACAAAATTATGCGCTTATGCTTTCAAAATAATTATAAACACAAATTTTGGGCTTTTCCGAAATTTAATAATTTCTTCCACAATTTCCAATTTTTTAAATTTTTACTTTAAACTTGCAATTCTTGTGTTTGTTCTTAAAACTTCGGATTTCAAACGGATTCAAAATTTGAACATCAGTCTTGCGAGTCTATCCCAAGATATTGCATTAAAAAAATAAATATAGAGTATTTTCTTGAAATTATGACTTTTTCACAAAATTCCTCAACCTTGCAAAATGTCATTTATTTTTCTTAAACTGTCAATAAATATTTACGTTTTGTTTAAAATTTTCATGTTAAATAATAAATTCTAAATATTTCTAAAGATTTTGGACTTATTTTCGAAATTGTGACAGCCTAAAAAATTCTTAAAATTATAAATATATCAATTCGAAAACTCAAGATTTTGTATCGAAATTTTGTAAGGTAAACTTTTTTTTCGAAATTTAAGATCCCCTTTGTCATTGAATTATGAGTGGTGGGTTTCCTCAAATTTTAAAATCCCAAAATTCAAACTTTACTTTCTACTTTTATTTCCAACACCAATTAAAGTTTCAACCAGTGTTAAAGCTTTAATTTTTTATTTTTAAGGTTTTAAATTTAATCTAGACTCTTTTTAAGAACACAAGTCATTTATTTAAAATCTTGACTTTAAATGAAATATTTTAATTTTATTTTAAATGATTTTGATTTAGTTGCAAAATTTTATCTTTAACCTCAAATGTTGACATATGTTTTAAAATTTTAGAACATTATGAATTTTTGAAATCCTGGAATATTTTCCTAAAATTGTCTATTTTTTTTAACTGTTTTTCTCGCAACTTTCTGAATTCAAAATTTTGGCCTTATTTAGCTATTTTTTTTTTTATTTTCGACCTTAATATCGAAGTATTCGACTTGAGATTTCGAGTGAAAACTTGAATATTCAAATATTTTTCTTTCGACTTTTTTCTATTTTTAAGATTATTTCTGCAATGTTTATCTTTTCTAAATTTACAGTTTCCATTAGCCAAGTTTCTTCTGAAAGATTATTTTTTAAATTGAAATATACTCGTATAACCAAATAGACTACGAAATAATTTAAATCAAAATAATATTAAGGGCACCTATGCTTATGGCTCTTGAAAGAAATATTTTAGTACAAATCGAAAACAATGAAATATTAAAATATATTTAATCTACAAGCAAAAATTTGTCAACTTCATTGTAATTTACATTTATTTGAGCCCTAAAAATTATAAGTGCAGATATTTTACCACATTCGTTTACTGAGTACTTCAAGGTTTTCAAGACAGTACGTGAATTGGATTTAGGGTAAGAGTTTACAGCATAATAATGGAATTATAACCCCTCAGTTAAGGGCCGCTGACTTGGGTAGCCCGTGTAAACTTCAGAACCTTTAAGTTTGCGCATATTTACATGCTCACGATACCGCCTACTGTGTTCAGTTTTTGTTAGCGATGTTTTCGTACTTAACTCACTAGATTCTCTATTTTCAATCTCTCGTAAACGTTTTTTACGCTCTCAATATGTCTTACACTTTTCGCTATTTTTCATACTCTTAATATCCATAGCTGATAGCCTTATCCAATGAAACGTCACTGGATTAAACGAATATGGTGCTCTGCGGTGAACTGTGAACTTAACATTCTCCCATAGTTTTTATTCTGGCTTCTCGACGCCGAGAGCGCTCGACTGGCGATTCGAGTATGTCCGACCGACCGACACCTTGTTCTCTCAAGCTTGAACGAAAACCCGAAACTTCACCCCATATCTCAACATAAACATTTCCAATGTTAAAAATATTTTATATTTTTTAAAATTTTTATTTTTAAGATTTTCTATCTCAATATTTTCTTGCCATGTTAGGCACTGCTGACGAACTCGTATGAGAGCGAAGTATCGATGTCCAGTGCTACCACCCCTTTAGGTATTTTTTATGTTTACATAATTCATCTAAAAAAAAACGAAATTTTTTGTTCATAACTAATTTTGGTTTTCTACTTTTTATTTTTAATTTACATAATTTATGTAATATAAACTAACCTCTTATTATGTCAACAACCTGTCATGAGGTAACGTTTTATATAAATTTAAATATCACGTAGTCATATTTCAACACCTGTTAACAATATTGTCATCATACAATAAACATTTAAATATTTCCAAACTGGGACGAAGAAATGTTAAATAAAATTAACAAACTACAATTATAATTCACCTAACTAACGGTCAATTGACGACTTAATAGATTAACGTATTAACTAACCGACCGTTTAATCGAACGATCACGTATATACATCATGTCCCACCGGGAATCGCCGCGATCGATATCTGCAAAGCACTAATCTAAACGGTTTGAAAACTGAACGACTTGGGAAAGTCGACGAGACCAACACAATTAAGATATTTGCAACGTCGTAATTCATTCGCTTATACCGGAAGTTGACACCTATTTCGGTATTTCAAGTAAAACACCTTATATATTTTTGCATTTTTGGAAGAAAAAGAAAAACAAAATCAGAGTGCGAAAAAAAAATATTTACTTAAGTTAACTAAAAATCCGCACAAAAAGTATTCGTACATTTTAAAAATTAACTGATAAATCTAAGAAACAGTAACAATTAATACTCCGTTGATCTGCCTTTGGCTTTAATAATGGCATGGAGTTCTTCCTGGCACAAAACTAGAAGAGCAAGAGGAGGCCAATAGACAGTTTTTCTCGAAAAGCTCTTTTCAATGTTCCTTTCTTTAAAATGTGTTGCTCCCGAATTTTTTCGCCAAGATAATCCTACATATGCTCTGGAAAATTAATATCGAGCGACAGAGGAGGTATTTTAAAAGGTATTTATGCGCATTAAAAAATATAAAACTTGGTATTCCGTGGTGTTTGCTTTGGACCGTTATCTTTTAAAAATATCCAATCATTATTAAAACCCCTTGGTGCTGCACTTTAAAGAAGCTTTTCTTTTAGGATGGTAATTTATTATTTAGGGTCCATAATGCAAACAATAAATGCAATTTTTCCCACCCCTTAGGTACTCTTACAACTCGAAATTTAAACAGAAGCTCCATCGTGTTTCACCGTAGGAATCAAATTTTCTATATTAACACTACATTAATAAGACAACGCTAGGAAACAGGTAATTTTTAGAGATTAATCTAAATTTAATTCTAATGGACGTCAAATGGTGTGGGGAAAACGGAAAAACCTAACGTTGTGCTTGGTAAAGAAAATTTAGTTCTTACGATAAAACACGGTATTGGATCCGTTTAAGTTTGGGATTGTATAGGTGCCAAAGAGGTGGAAAAATTTGCATTATTTTGATGGCATGATGGATCATAAACAGCCCTAAAGAATGTATTACAATCCTGAAGAGAAATCTTTTACAAGTGCAACAGCAACGAATTTTAATAATAACTGGATATTTTTACAACATAACGATTAACACCATGGAATAAGAATTTATTACTTTTAAACATCTGTAAAACCTTCTCCGGCACCCGATTTTAATGTTATGGAGCATTTGTGCGATTCTCTTAACAACAAAATACAAGAGCATCAAATGTCACGTAAAGAAATATTAAAAACTGCGTTTCGGAAATAATGGGCACCGATACCTTTTTCTTACACTTCTAAATTATTTAGTTCTATGCCAAGAAGATTCAATCTCATTAACACGTTAATCGCCATGTCAGTCATATGTGTCTGACGCTAAGAAGTTCTACATGAGCCATGTCAGACATATATGTCTGACGTACGCGATTTGGTAGAAGGCCACGTCAATCACAGATGTGCGACGCAAACGATACATTTGCAATATGTTTCGAAAGCTTGGCCTATCAGGAACAAAATCTGAAAATTTCTTGGCTTACTACAAACAATAAAATGAAATAAACATAGTTATATAATGGTATATTGTTTCAGTTGAAAAAATACATTTTAATAATTTTTATTTTGATATCATTAATTATATTCATTTATTATGCTATCCAAAACATTCTATGCAAAAAAAGGGCTGTTGTTCGCAGTCTGAGCAGTACGTTGAAACTTTTTTTCCTTTTTTTCTTGCTGCATCTCGACCTTCTGCTTCTTTTATTTAAGCGTAACCTCCAGTGCACATTCTTCTTATATTTTTTTCAGCAGTATGCATTGTTTTTAGCGTATGAGTTGAAATTTTTGGGTTTTTAGTTTTGTCCGAGCTAAGCTAAGCATTTCAGTGACCAAATTTTCCCGAAATTGTCTAATTCCTATGTTGCTTTTATTATTGATTTTATATATTATATAAGCATTTACTACTGATATTCCAAGAACATATTCTATTGCTAACTTCCGGTACCATTTTATTCCTTTTCTTAGAGTAGTTGCATAGGAACCCATTTGATCAGAAATATCTATCCCTGCTTTACCTTTGTTATATTCACAAATTGGGAGTGGTTTTTGTTTATTTGTTTGTCGACTTGTGCTAGCAGAATTTGCGTTTATATCCACATTTCAGGAGCATGTTTTGTTGTCAGTACTCTAACATATCGGGTATCTAGCCAGTTAAGTACTACAATACCATTCTTATCTTCTCTCGCTATCATTTCTCCTTTCTTCAAATTTGCGTTCATAACTTCCTTTGGCATAAACTTCTTATTTGCTCTTACAGTGCCTACAACATGCGTCTTCTGACGAAGAAAGTCCAATGCTAGCGGGTAGCTGGTATAGAAATTGTCTACGTACAATGTTCTACCTTCATTTAGAAGCCCCTGTGAAAGATCCTCACATACTTTTGCTGCTAAGCCGTTATTTTTATCATAAATCTCAGATTTTCCAGAATAGATTTTGCTTGCCCACGTATATCCTTCTGAAGTACATAACTTAAAAAGTTTAATTCCATACTTATGCGCCTTATTAGGTATATATTGGCGGAAAACAAGCCTGTCTCTCCAAGGTACAAGAGTTTCATCAATTACATAATTTTCACCAGGAACAAACACTTTTTTATACTTAGCTTCAGGTAAATCTAACAGCAGTTTAATTTTTGCCAATCTGTCATCAGGAATAGCATTTTCATTATTTGAAAAATGTAAGAGGCGTATTAATATTTCAAATCTGTTTCGAGACATCATGCTTGGGGCTATGTTATTTTTGTAAATATCTTTGTTCGACCAATAAGAAGTTATATTTCCCATTCGCACTAATCTCATCCACATAAAAAGGCCGAAAAACTTTCTTATTTCTTCAGAGTTAGTTGGATGCCATTTATTTAGACGATTGTGTTGAGATGTTCGAGTACGCTGAATTGTTTTTTCAGCATATATATTAGTTTCAGTAACAATGAGATTTATAACCTCTTCATCAAAAAATAACATAAATGTATCAAAAGCAGAAATATTTTTTGGTAAATCTAGTTGTAAACCAGATTTTCCTATGAAATCAAAACATGTATGTCTACTTTCATAAGCATTCCATTGAACATCCCTAAACTCATAAAATTCACACTCGAGTATTTCGTCATTTTCAATATTTTCTGTAGTTTCTTCTGACTCTAAATCTTGAAGAAATTGTTGAAGATTTCCTTCATCTGCATTCAACGAAGGACTATAATTTGGATCATTTATTGAATCATCTGAACTAGTCTTCGTGCTCTTCATCAGATATGTTTACATTTTCAGCAATCTCTTTCAATTCCCTTTCACTTAGAAACTTTCGTTTTGCCATTATTTGTAGATATTTACAAATTATTATAAATATTATTTATATTTATATTAATTTATTTTATCTTATTTATAAAGAAATAGTCACAGTAACAAGGTGTTATTCGGTAAATGCTACACGTACCACTGATTCCTACACAATGCGTTCAACGCTGTGTTCAAAACAACAGGTTAATACTTGTTGCATCTTGTTTGGATGCGTCAGACATATAAGACTGACACGGCTTGTCGAAAAAAAAGTTTTAATATAGGGCCATGTCAGTCATATATGTGTGACATAAAAAATAGTGTTTTTCCGGGAATTTTGGCAAAAAAAAATTTTTTCTGTGATACATTAAGTTTCCTTGATACGTTTTTAACTAAATTATCTAATAAAGTTACCATGGCCCATGTGAACATTTTTCTGATATTATCGTGGCGATTAACGTGTCAATAAAGCCAAGAGCAGACCAATGGAGTACTGTTACTTTTTGTTAGCTTTATCTGCTAATTTTTATAAGTGTACGAATACTTTTTGTGTGGACTTTTGATTAAATTTTAAGTTAATATTTTTCTTTTTGATTTCCCTAATTGTTTTTCTTGGTCCTTGTTATATTAAATAGTGCTATAACTACCCTATGATTGACTATGATTACTTTTTTTTATAAAATACATTTAAACAGAGACAATTCGTTTATGTGCATTGCTAGGTGTACGAATACTTTTTCACTCACTGTATTTATTTTATATTTGGTACGTGAGTAGTACACATATGATGCTATCTTGCCCAACTTTGACAAGTTCAAAAACATTATATCGAGTGTTGAATTCAGATCTGCATATTTTGGTAAATTCAAACGGCGATAACTTTGTTATTTTAAGTGGAACAGCCTATATATTTTTGATCTATTTAGTGCAGATTTAAATTATCTGTCAACTAATATAGACATTGGGGAAGTTTCTTTTACAACTTTTGGAAGTAATTGCAATTTTAACTAATTGTTTTATTTCGCAGTCGGTGAATCTTTACAGAGTAGCACATCAGTGACACAATGAAAAAAAAAAACAAACGAAATGTATTTAAAAAAAAAAAGAAACAATCGATATCCACAATTAAATTATGAAAAAATTAGTCAAATTATTTATAATAGTTTATAGTGTCTAATGAAGCTAAATTTAAAACATGATTAGTGGACATAATCAGAAATGCTATTTTGACATTTTAAAATCAACAACAGATTTTCTTCTATCTGATTTCTCTTTGGCGGAGTCGAAATTTGTGAGTTTTTCTGCCATTCGTTCCGCTGGATTTCACGAGAGCTTTATCTTGTTTGGATATCGAACAGCAAATTTATCACTATATCACATATTTGTGATATTACTCGTCACATCGTCAGAAAATAATAAATAATTGAAAATAATTCCTATTACCAAAAAAGATGGTCAGGCATGATTTCATTTTAGCTTCACAGCACACTATAAAATAAACTAAATAATTTGACAAACGGTTTCCTGACAATTTAATTGTTGATAGTTTATTTCTCCTCATGTCACTGATATGCGACCCGATAAGAGTTCATTTAATGTGAAATGGGAAAATAAACCTAAAAAATTGCAAATATTTTTAAAAATTGTAACAGCAACCCTTAGAAAGTTAATATCAGGTGAAAGATAATTAAAATCTACATAAAATGGGCAGAAAATATATAAGGCTCTCCATTTAAAATAAGATAAAGTTTTCGCTGTTTGAATTTATCAAAATGTTCAGACATGGATTCAAAACTCTTTTAAATGTTTTTGGACTGTAGATTTTGATAAATTCAAACGACGATCACTTTCTTATCTCAAATGGAACACCCTATATTTTTTCAGTCTCTTATGTGGATTTTAGTTATCATTTACCTAATATAAGCTCTATAACGATTGCTTTTAAAACTTTTAGAAATAATTGCAATTTTTTACTCTTTTTTGCCATTTCACATTAAATAAACTTTTAGCGGGTGGCATATCAGTGACGTTATGAGTGGAAATAATCTCTATCGACAATTATACTGTTTGAAAAATCTTTGTCAAATTATTTAGTTGTTTTCATAGGGTGTGGTGAAGCTAAAATGAAGACATCCCTGACTATCTGTTTTAGTAATGAGAATTATATAAACTGTTTATTATTTTCAGACTATGTAACGGAGCAATACCACAAACATGTGATACAGTGATAAATTTGCTGCTCAATATGCAATAAAGCCTCCATGAAATCGAATAAAGCGAATGGTAGAAAATCTCACAAATTTCGACTGCGTTCAAGAGAAATCAGATAGAAGAAAATCGGTCGTTTATAATAAATATGTCGACATTGGATTTCCAATGATGTCAACTAGTCATCACACACTATGAACTACTTATAAGTAATTTTACCGATTGTTTCATAATTTAAGTGTCGATATCGATCGTTTCTTATTTATAAGTAAATTTCATTTGTTTCTATTTATTATTTTACTGATATGCTACTCAGTTAGAATTCAATGACCGTGAAATAAAATAAGAAGGTTAAAATTGCAATTATTTCCAAAAGTTGTAAAAGAAACTCCCGCAATGCCTTATCAGTTGAAAGATAATTTAAATCTGCAATTGAGATAACAAAGTTATCGCCGTTTGAATTTACCAAAATGTACAGTAGTGAAGTCACCACTCCGTACAATGTTTTTAAATCTATGAAAGTTGTGCAAGATCGCTTCGTATGTGTTCTCACGTATCAAATATGAAATAGACATATAGCTTCTGGAAAAAGATACAAAGAATTTCGTGGAACTTTGCATCTGTCACATTTTTTATAAAAATCCAATTATCTCAAAAACTATAAATTTTAAGAACAATGTTTGTTATTCAAATTGACCTTAAAATATCAAATAAAATCCAAAAATGAAAAAATATATGGAGAGTTTCATTTAAAATAACGAAGTTTGTGTCTACTTCCGGTATAACAGGAAGTATAACAACTTTGCGAATATTTTAGTTGTTGGTCTTGTCAACTTAGGTAAGATATTAAATTTTCAAATTTTTTAGACGAGTATTTTGTCAGATATCGATCGCCGCGATTCTTCCTGGAACACTCTGTATAACTATAAACTTTTTACATGTGCGACACAAAACTTAATCAAAAGAACTTTGATATAATAAGAGTCAACAAATACAAAATTATTAAATTTTTCAGTTTCGATGTAAAATAAAAAACTATTTTCGAGCATACAGGTTGTAACAAATTCGCTTCTCACTACGGGAATCTCGAAAACGGCAAGAAATACAGCATTGGTTAAATTGGGACAAAGTTGCACTATTTGACGATCAAAAATATTTCATTGAGAAGCCGAAAATACAGGTTGCAACAATTTCTCTTCCCACTACAGGAATTTCGAAAATGATAAAATACAGCATCGGTTAAATTAGGGCAAAGTAGCATAATTTGCCGACCAGCAATATGCCGTCGAGAAATCAAAAATATTTCTTGGTACTCCAAAGATTTATTTAAAAAGGTGAAATTTCTCGATATATGGATCATTTTTTGAGAGTCATTTGAAGAGTAATCAAAAACCTAGAAACACTTTCATTGGCGTTTTTTTATCGTTTATAAGCTTAGTTTTTTTTATTAGAAATATCGTGTTTTCGTTACAATCATCAACTTCTCTATTTTAAATGGGAGCCTGTAATTTTTATAGCATCTTTGAGTCAGTTTCGAAGCCGCGGTTTATAGATACTACTTAATTGATGTATGTGGCTAAATGTTTCGTAACTTCAAAGCATAATCATAAAGTCATAAAAATGTAATTAATTGGTAAGAAAAAAAAGGTAATGGCAAAATAAATATATTTTAATAAAAAAAAAACGGCACACAGTCGTAGACAACCAACTACCAAGAATAATTACTAATAACTACGAACAAAGCAACTATGGAAATTTTTGGAATAAATAACAAATAAAACAATAATTGTCACTTTTCGGTTGTCGTATTCTACTACATTCTAGTTAACTATTATTCAAATATATAGAATACTTTAAACCAAAAAAGGTCATTTTCCTTGTTCATAGTTAGTTACGAAACGTTTAGTCACATACAGTGACTCACAGCTTAAATGATGCAGTTATATTTTATTATAAAAACGCATATAAAAATAAGCAAATGAAAACTGGGGGAAATGTTGGTCGTGGTAAATGGGGTATGTATATGTAATTTACCCCCAGAATAATATGAATACATTGCTGACAATAACCAAAATATAAATGAAAATTTGTGGAAACCGATAAATTCAGCATCACAGCTTAAAAGATGCAGGGCTGCAGCACTTGCCCATATCATCAGAATTACGGAAGAATTTTCCGATTTCGCCAATTATTAGATGTTTATAACAGTTAAATCTTAATTTTGTGCCATATTATTTATGCCAAATGTTTGTAAAACAGACACAAATCGCTCTGCGGACCGTCATACCACAATTGAGAATTGAGAAGTTCACAAATGATGATTAACCATTTTAATAATGGTTACAACTATAGAAAATTGCTATAAATTGTCAAGAAGGTCAAGGAATAGTTTAACATACTATAAAACATTAAACTAAAACAAAACAGGAACTTAAATAAACAAAAGTTTATAACAAAATGTTTACTCAATACAAGGAGCGGAATTAAGAAGAGGCACCAAAAACCCCAATTAAGGGCTTCAAAGTTAACAATAGAAGTTCATACGACATCAAAAAACAATGTTTCACAAAAAAAATAACGATCTGTTTTAAGGGGAGTTAATTTACACGGAAGAACAGCTCGGAATATACCCCTTAAAAGAAAGCTAAGAATGGAATTCTCTCAGAAGCATCTTAATAAATGAATGATTTTCGTGAAGTCAGTATTATTGGCTGATGAAACGAAATTTAACAATTTTTTATCAGATGAGAAGATAACTTTAAGAAAAAACCTAAAGGATTAAAATTTGAGAATTTGAAATTTACAATTTAACAGGATGGGCAACACGTGATGCTTTGGGGTTGTATGACTTGTCAGGGTCGGCAAAATACATCTTAGTGACGGTAGAATGGGTTAGTATTACTGTTTCAATATTTTAAAACAGTCTCTACAATAGTGTTGAAAAATTAAACATTTAATAGAATTTTCAATTTTTTTACTACAACAACCCAGAACTTTCAGGGTGTACTGTACGAAAATGGTTATTTCAAAATTGTCTGGTGTGTCTTAACACGTTAATCGCCATGTCAGTCATATGTGTCTGACGCTAAGAAGTTCTACATGAGCCATGTCAGACATATATGTCTAACGTACGCGATTTGGTAGAAGGCCACGTCAATCACAGATGTCCGACGCAAACGATACATTTGCATTATGTTTCGAAAGCTTGGCCTATTAGGAACAAAACCTGAAAATTTCTTGGCTTACTACAAACAATAAAATGAAATAAACACAGTTATATAATGGTATATTGTTTCAGTTGAAAATATACATTTTAATAATTTTTATTTTGATATAATTAATTATATTCATTTATTATGCTGTCCAAAACATTCTATGCAAAAAAAAGGGCTGTTGTTCGCAGTCTGAGCAGTACGTTGAAACTTTTTTTCCTTTTTTTCTTGCTGCATCTCGACCTTCTGCTTCTTTTATTTGAGCGTAACCTCCAGTGCACATTCTTCTTATTTTTATTTTTTTTCAGCAGTATGCATTATTTTTAGCGTATGAGTTGAAATTTTTGGGTTTTTAGTTTTGTCCGAGCTTAAGCTAAGCATTTCAGTGACCAAATTTTCCCGAAATTGTCTAATTCCTATGTTGCTTTTATTATTGATTTTATATATTATATAAGCATTTACTACTGATATTCCAAGAACATATTCTATTGCTAACTTCCGGTACCATTTTATTCCTTTTCTTAGAGTAGTTGCATAGGAACCCATTTGATCAGAAATATCTATCCCTGCTTTACCTTTGTTATATTCACAAATTGGGAGTGGTTTTTGTTTATTTTTTTGTCGACTTGTGCTAGCAGAAATTGCGTTTATATCCACATTTCAGGAGCATGTTTTGTTGTCAGTACTCTAACATATCGGGTATCTAGCCAGTTAAGTACTACAATACCTTCTTATCTTCTCTCGCTATCATTTCTCCTTTCTTCAAATTTGCGTTCATAACTTCCTTTAGCATAAACTTCTTATTTGCTTTTACAGTGCCCACAACATGCGTCTTCTGACGAAGAAAGTCCAATGCTAGCGGGTAGCTGGTATAGAAATTGTCTACGTACAATGTTCTACCTTCATTTAGAAGCCCATGTGAAAGATCCTCACATACTTTTGCTGCTAAGCCGTTATTTTTATCATAAATCTCAGATTTTCCAGAATAGATTTTGCTTGCCCACGTATATCCTTCTGAAGTACATAACTTAAAAAGTTTTATTTCATACTTATGCGCTTTATTACGTATATATTGGCGAAAAACAAGCCTGCCTCTCAAAGGAACACGAGTTTCATCAGTTACATAATTTTCACCAGGAACAAACACTTTTTTATACTTAGCTTCAGGTAAATCTAACAGCAGTTTAATTTTTGTCAATCTGTCATCAGGAATAGCGTTTTCATTATTTGAAAAATGTAAGAGGCGTATTAATATTTCAAATCTGTTTCGAGACATGATGCTTGGGGCTATGTTATTTTTGTAAATATCTTTGTTCGACCAATAAGAAGTTATATTTCCATTCGCACTAATCGCATCCACATAAAAACTCCGAAAAACTTTCCTATTTCTTCAGAGTTAGTTGGATGCCATTTATTTAGACGATTGTGTCGAGATGTTCGAGTACGCTGAATTGTTTTTTCAGCATATATATTAGTTTCAGTAACAATGAGATTTATAACCTCTTCATCAAAAAATAACATAAATGTATCAAAAGCAGAAATATTTTTTGGCAAATCTAGTTTTAAACCAGATTTTGCTATGAAATCAAAACATGTATGTCTACATTCATAAGCATTCCATTGAACATCACTAAACTCATAAAATTCACACTCGAGTATTTCGTCATTTTCAATATTTACTGTAGTTTCTTCTGACTCTAAATCTTGAAGAAATTGTTGAAGATTTCCTTCATCTGCATTCAACGAAGGACTATAATTTGGATCATTTATTGAATCATCTGAACTATAGTCTTCGTGCTCTTCATCAGATATGTTTACATTTTCAGCAATCTCTTTCAATTCCCTTTCACTTAGAAACTTTCGTTTTGCCATTATTTGTAGATATTTACAAATTATTATAAATATTATTTATATTTATATTAATTTATTTTATTTTATTTATAAAGAAATAGTCACAGTAACAAGGTGTTATTCGGTAAATGCTACACGTACCACTGATTCCTACACAATGCGTTCAACGCTGTGTTCAAAACAACAGGTTAATACTTGTTGTATCTTGTTTGGATGCGTCAGACATATAAGACTGACACGGCTTGTCGAGAAAAAAGTTTTAATATAGGGCCATGTCAGTCATATATGTGTGACATAAAAAATAGTGTTTTTCCGGGAATTTTGGCAAAAAAAATTTTTTTCTGTGATACATTAAGTTTCCTTGATACATTTTTAACTAACTTATCTAATAAAGTTACCATGGCCCATGTGAAAATTTTTCTGATACTATCGTGGCGATTTACGTGTTAATATACCACCACTATCATCTAACATAAATATAATAGAAAATGTATGGGTCAATATAAGAGAAAAAAGTCGCTAAACATAACGTGAACAATAAAAATGAGTTAAAGAGGATCGTTGAAGAACGAAAGGCAATTTCTTCTCAATATACATAAAACTTAATAGACAATGCCTAAAAGATTACAAGCAATTACTGATAACAAAGAGGGACCATTAAATTCTGATAAAGTACAAATTTATAATATTGTATGGTTAGGATAATGACTGCATCATTTTAGCTGTGAGCTCTATTTTATAGGTGCATCCTTTTGTTTGCATTTTTTTGTCAGGTACATTACTTTTAGAGGTTGACATACAATAAAGTTTGAATTATATCTGCAAAGGTTCATAACTATTAGTAACTCTTTGTGTTTAGTTCTTTCTGTATGTTTGTGCTAGTCGTTTTATCTGTTGTATGCTTACTGCATCATTTAAGCTGCGAGTCGCTATAAAAGCTTGATAGATCAGTGAAGTCAAAGATTCATAACTACACAGAGGGAATAAAAATAACAGGGTCATATTAAAAATAACGTACTAATTGATGGTAGTGAAAAGACGAAATGTCTAATAAAAACATTTCGGGCAAAAAACGCCAATGAAAAAGTGTTTTCACTTTTTTCAATAACTCTACAATCTCTAATAAAAAATTATTTTCGATTTCTCGATGGCATATTACTAGTCGCCAAATTATGTAACTTTGCCCCAATTTAACAGATGCTGCATTTCTTGCAATTTTCGAATTCCCTGTAATGTGAGGCGAATTTGTCACAACCTGTGTTGTAATAAAACATTTCGAGAGAAAAATCAAAATTTGTACTTGGTAAAAAATTTTGATAACCAAATTCCGAAAGAATTTGCAGAAGCTAATATCAATTTTTTTAGTCGTATACAAAATACACAATATTTTCAGAGACGAAAAAAAAACGCCTACCAAGATAAGCACGAAAGCGACTGCTTGTCCAAAGCATCACAGCATATAAAAAAAATGGTAATCATTGAAGAAAGGTCGACGACCAGTGGAGTAGTTTTAATTGGGAAAAACGCCACTGGTAATGTTCGTAAACTTTTGTAAAAAGATTATATCAGCAATTTTTAATATTGTAGATCTGAGATAAAATAAAATCTTTCAAAAAATGGAAACAAAGACTGTACGACAAAAACGTTACACTTAAAATTCATTATTTTCACAAGTCATATTTTTGAAAATCTATAGGTATTGTTTCTCAGTCTCCGCCATGAAAAGCGGACCCCTATAGGTAACCTGTCAACACCAGCAAAGTGGTACCCAAACTAATTCTGTTAATAAAGAAGTTATTCCACAGGACCCAGTTAACATGAATAAGACAAATACGAGCCACCAAAACCAGCACAATGTGTAAATAAAAGAGGCAAATGAATAATGGGAGTTGTAAAATAAGAATTGGAAGATGAAGTAAAAGAATTGTTTAGGAAAAATTCACAAAACGAAAAGTACAATAAAAAAAGAGGAACAAAATACAGGGCCAAAATCAAATTAAACTATAAACAAAATAAAATAAAAGATAAAACATAAACATAGATTAAAATAAAATCGGAATACAATAAAAATAAGAAAAAAAAAATCAAAGTAAAACCAAATCACAATAAAATAAAATACAATAAAATATAATTAAAAATAGAATCAGAATAGAAGCAGAAGGAAAATAAAATGAAAATAAAATAAAACAAAAATACAATTAAAATCAAGGAATAAAATTTAAAAATAAAATATAAATAAAAATAACAGATATATAAAATAAAAATAGATTAAAATAAAATCAGAATGGAATTAAAACAAAATGGAAAAAATAAAATCAAAGTAAAACAAAATCATAATAAAATAAAACAATATAAAAATAAAAAAATATTTAAAATAAAATTAAAAATAGATAAAAATAAAATCAGAATAGAATCGAAACAAAAATAAGAAAAATAAAATCAAAATAAAATAAAATTTCAAAAAAAATACAATAAAATATAATTAAAAATAGATAAAAATGAAATCAGAATAGAATTAAAACAAAAATAAGAAAAATAACATCAAAATAAAATAAAATTTCAAAAAAAATACAATAAAATATAATTAAAAATGGATAAAAATAAAATCTGAATAGAATTAAAACAAAAATAAGAAAAATAACATCAAAATAAAATAAAATTTCAAAAAAAATACAATAAAATATAATTAAAAATGGATAAAAATAAAATCTGAATAGAATTAAAACATACAAAATGAAAATATAAAATGTAAACAGAATCAAAGTGACATAAATAAAATCTAAATAAAATAATCATTAAAATAAGATAAACCAATTAGAATCAAAATAAAACAAACCCATAATGAAATAACACAAATTAAAAATGAAATAAAAAGAGTGAAACGAGATGAAGGTAAAAATAAAATTAGATTGAAAAAAAAAACAATTAAAAAGGATTTATGATGAAATTAATACACAGAAGATAAAACATAACGGCGAGAAATAACAAGAATCGTAATATATGAAGCCAGTTCTCGACAGACTACCAAACGTCACCATGTGCAAAACACGAAACGAAAATACGAACGGACAGAACTAAATACAAGCACGCAAATCTCAACAGTTATAATGGCGTCAAAATACTGAAAACTTTGGGTTGCGGACTACGTTTTTGCTGAAACGGGACCAGAAGAATACCAAGCAAATCACAAGTCTCGTTCGTCAGTGGTTTCAGTATAACTGTTCCAATTTAGTTAATCGTCTTCGAAATCTGCAGATCTTATTCCAATAGAACACTTGTGGGTTTAATTAAATAGGGGCATGAGGAAGTGCCCAATTTTAACAGACAAGAGGTTAATGGTGCATTGCAGGGCGAATGCTATATTCCATCGAATATTGCAAACACATTGGGGACGCTTCTACGCCTCAACGTATGCAATTGGTAAGAGTAAAAATAACCCAGCAAATTATTAGCCGCAATTATTAAAACGAATACTAATTACAGTATGACCGTCCGACATACAGCGAGAGGTGCTGTATGAATCGTGCAGATCCGCCATTCGTGTTTGTGACATATTACTAATGAAAATCTGTTACATCTAGTAATTCAAACATAAATCTTCAACGCAGTATCTGCTATCTTTAACGGATAAAAATAAAGCAGGAGCAATATAGGGTTTATTAATTTTATTTAACATTTCTGTGACACAGAAAAGATTAATAAAATTATTAAACGTAATGTTCCCGATCAATAAGAGTGCAACATGAAGAATATAGACTGCGTACTGCGTTTACTAGAAGCTAGAACGGATAGTTCACTCAATTTATCAAACCGATTTAAACCCAATTCCAGCTAACTCTGCAAATAGAATGAAACCTAGACCACAGTATGCAGCTCTCTATGCGTGTATAGGGAATCGTGGATAGCTGAACTACCAACAATTGATACACAAACGCTTAGCAGTGCGGCTGCTCTCTAGGAAGATCCTAGAAGACAAGAGTTAACTCCGTTTGAATCGGCAGAAAGGACCCCAATTTTGATTAATAATAGCATACAGATAGATTACCGAACGAAACAGTCAAGATTCGTTCTGCCAACTTTGTCTGGGTAATTCAATTTGATTATACAAACTATTTGAATTTGTGGAAAGTCTGGGTAACAATTTTCAAACCGGTTAATTCGACTTGAAATATTACAGGGTTGATCCATCTCTTAAAACGAACAACCCTGATAACCAATACGTACCAAAATATTAAAATTGCAAAGTATCGATAACATATTAAAATTGTGGTTCCATGAAATCTAGTCAACGTTAGGTATATCGAACTAGACATATAACTTAAACCCGGTTATAACGAATTATTTAAAGATCCCCTTATAAAGATTTTCATACAGTTAAAATTTCAAAAAAGTAAAGATTTTCTTGAATCAAAAAATGTCAAAATATTGTCATTCTTCAGAAAATTTAAGTATTTCAAAAAATGAAATTTTCAACAAAATGCCGAATTTCTGAAAAAGTTATTTTGAGAAATAATCTAAAATAACAAAGTAAAATTTTAAGTGTTGGGATTTAAAAAAAATTGAAGACTTTTCAATCAAGATATTAAAACACCCAAATTTTCAAAAGGTTCCTTTACTTAAGAAAGGACAAATTTACCAGGAAAGTCAAACCTTCAAATGGCAAAATAAAAAGACGAAATTCTAAGAAAATGATGATTTCCACTAAATCAAATTTTAAATAGACAATATTGTCGAAGTCAGAATATTGAAGAAAAGCCTAAATTATCAGAAAAGTCAAAATGTTCAAAAAATATCAAATTTTGAGAAACTAATCTTCGAAAAGTAACGTTTTGAATAGAAATAAACATTTCTACTCGAAATTTCCAAATATTTAAAATTTTGAAAAATGATCGGAAAATTGTAGGTCAAAACTTTTTAATAAGGTCACAATTTTGGAAAAGTGGACATTTTGAAAAAAAAAACATTCAAAATTTTGCAAGATAATCGAAAGTTTAAAAAAAAATCTGCGTTTTTAAAAAGATCGGATGTTTTAAAAAGATCGCAGTTCTCAAATAAAAAAACCAAAATTTAAAAATAAGCGAAATTTAAAAACAGCGAAATTTTTAAAGAATGCGAAATTTAAAAAAAACGAAATTTAAAAAAAACGAAATTTAAAAAAAGGGCGAAATTTAAAAAAAGGCGAAATTTAAAAACAGGCGAAATTTAAAAAAGCCGCAATTTAAAAAAAATGAAATTTAAAACAAACTAAAATAAAAAATGGAATACTTGCAAAAAATAGAAACTTTTAAAAATAATTCAAATTTAAAAAATAGGCGACAATTCTAGGAATCAAAATGGTAACGATATTTAAGATTTCAAATTTTGAAAACAGGAAATTTGGAAAGTCACAAATTAAATAAAGACATTCTGAAGAAAGTTTAGCTCTCAAAAATTCTACATTTTTAAAAAATTACGAATTTGCAGAGTGGTAATTTTTTAAAAATGTCAACATTCTGTAAAAAAGCCAAGGCTTTAAAAAAGCTAAATTTGAGAAAAAAAATTAAAATCTCGAAAAATCGAATTTCCGAACTAAAATTTTTTGGAAATTAAAACAAAAGGAAAATTTTTCGAAAAATGCAAATGCAGATAGTCGAAATGTTCAAAAACAATCCATATTTTCGAAAACAAATCTAACCTTGAAAATTCAAAATATTCAAACAAAATCAATATTTTTAAAAAAAGTACAAATTTTCCAAAAAATATAAACTTAAAAAATTTCGAAATTATAAAAAATAGTAAAGAATTTGAAAAGTCGGAAGTCTTTAAAAAAAAAGTCCAAATTTTGGCAAAAGGTCGAATTTTGTCAAAAGAAAGTACAAAAATGATGATAGAACATAAATATTTAAGAAAAAACCGGAACAATCGAAAATTTCGAAATTTTATCTGAAAATTTATACCTTCTGGAAAAATGCTGACATTTTTGATAAATGTGGAAATTTTGAAAAGTGAAACGTTTTTTAAAAAGCCCAAAGATTTTTTTAAAAAGTCTAATATATTAATAGAATACGGCCGAAATTTTTAAAAAATTAAAATTCTGGGATATATGTGTAAATTGCACAGGGCAAATTTTTCAAAAAGTCGGAGTGGAAGGTTCGAAATTGCAAATTTTCAATAGTCTTCAAAACAATTTTAGAAAACTGGAAAAAAAATAAAATTAAAACAGATGAAAATTTCAAACAGTTTCGTAAAATGTGGAAACTAAAAACAAATAATATTTTAGAGCTATAATAATATGTGTCGACAGAGTCGTGTAATTCGTCAACCTACCTTTAGGGAGAAAAAGAGGGGGAAAAAGAGAAGGAAAAAAGGAACAAGGTAGGAAATATAGGAATAGAGAAAGAGAGAGAAAGGAACAAAGAAGAGAGGCGAAAGAAAGAAAACAGAGTAATTTAAAGGGAGAAGCACGAGGACCAAGAGAGAAAGCAGAAGTGATGAAAGAAGTAAAAATAACAAAGGAAAAAAAAAGATAGGAAAGAAGCGAAAAGAGAGATAAGAGAAGATAGATAGCGAGAAGGGAGAAAAAGCGAAAAGAGAGAAGAAATAAAGAGATGCGAAAAGGGACAACCTAAAAAAAGGGGAGAACCGAGAAACGTAATTATAATGAGATGGAAGAAGCGAAAACGGAAAGGCGGAAAGAGTGAAACGCGAAGATAATGAAAGGGAGGAACAGCAAAAAAGGAAAAGAAGCGAAACAGGAGAAGCGAGAAGAAGCGTGGAGTTAGCAAGTAGAAGCGAAAAGGGAGAAGCAGAGACGAGAGAATCGTGAAAATACTGAGAAGGGGGAAGCAAGAAGCGATATTAGGGAAGCATGGATAGTGAGTAGGAGAAGCGAAAAGGAGAAGAGAGACGAGAGAAGCGTGAAAATACTACTGAGCATGGGGAAGCGAGAAGCGATATTAGGGAAGCGTGGAGAAAGTGAGTAGAAGCGAAAGAAGAGAAGAAGCGAAAAAGGAGAAGCGAGAACAGAGAAGCGTGAAAATACTGAGCAGGGAGAAGCGACAGGAGAGAATAAACGAAAAGGAAAAAGGAACGAAAAGGGAGAATGAAAAGAGAGAAGCGAAACGGAAGAACGTAAAGGGAAGCGAAAAGGGAGAAGCAAAGAAGGAGAATCGAGAAAATAAAGAGGGACAAGCAAAAAGGTACAGGCTGTAAAAAAGGAGAAGCAAGAAGACAGAAGTACTAAAAATAAAGCAGCGTGAAGATAAGAGAGAAACCAAAAGAGAAAAAGCAAGGAGAGAAGCGTGAAATGGTGAGAAGGGAAAACATACGAAAAGGGAGAAGAAACAAAAGAGACAAGCGAAAAGGGAGAAGCGAAAAGAATGATGGTGAGAAGGGAGAAGAAGCGAACAGGAAAAAGAAACGAAAAGAGAAAAAGCGAAAAAGGAGAAGAGAGAAAAGGGAAGCGCGAAGTTAGTAAGTAGAGAAGCAAAAAAAAAAAAGAAAACAAACGAAAAGGGAGAACAAACTAAATGGAAGAACAAGTGAAAAGGGCGAAGCAAAAAAGGAAGAACTGAGAAGAACGGAGAATCGTGAAGATAGTGAAGCGAAAAGGGAAAAGCTGCGAAAAAGGAGAAGCGAATAAAGAAAATCGAAAATAGAGAAGTGTGAAGATAATAGCAAGGGAGGAGCCAAAAGGGAGAAGCGAGAAGAGCGTAAAATGGGAAAGGGGGGGGAACGAAAACGAAGAAGCGAAAAGAAAGAAACGTGAAGATGGGGAAAAGGGAAAAAAAGCGGAGAAGCGAAAAAGGAAAAACGAAAAGCAAAATTTAAGAAGCATGAAGATAGAAAAGCCAAAAGGAAGAAGCGAAAAATGAGAAGTGAAAAATGAGAAGCGAAAAATTAGAAGCGCAAAAAGGGAAGCGTGAAATTTGTGAGCGGGGAGAAGCGAAAAGGGAAACCAAACAAAAAGGCAAAACAAACGGAGAGAAGCGAAAAATGGGAGAACCGAGAAGAAAGGAGCAAGAATCATGAAGATGGCGAGGGAGAAAAAAAAAGGAGAAGCGTGAAAATACCCAGCAGGGAGAAGCGAGAGGAGATAATAAACGAAAAGCGAAAGGAAAGAAACGTGAAAATAGATGGTGAGAAGGGAGAAGCGAAAAAGGAAAAGCGAGAAAAGGGAAGCGTAAAGTTCGTGAGCAGGGAGAAGCGAAAAGGGGGAACAAATGAAAAGAGGACAAACGAAAAGTGAAAACAAATAAAGAGAAAAACGAAAAGAGAGAAACGAAAAGAGAGAAGCGAAAAGAGAGAAGCGAAAAGAGAGAAGCGAAAAGAGAGAAGCGAAAAGAGAGAAGCAAAAAGGGAGAAGCAAAAAAGGGAGAACCGAGAATCGTAAAGATAGTGAGGAAGAATAAGCGAAAAGGAAAAAGCTGCGAAAAAAAGAAGCGAGAAGACAGAAGTACTGAAAGTAGAGAAGCGTGAAGATAGAAGATAAAAGAGAAAAAGCAAGGAGCGAAGCGTGAAATGGTGAGAAGGAAGAAAGAAGCGAAAAGGGAGAAGCGAAAGGAGAGAAACGAAAATGGAGAAGCGAAAGGAGAGATGCAAAAAGAAACGTGAAGATAGATGATGAGAAGGGAAAACAGAGGAGCGAAAGGGGAGAAGCTAAAAAGAAGAAGCGGGAAGAAGCGAAATTAGAGAAGCGTTAAGATAGAGAGAATAATTGGAGGAAAAAGCGAGATAAGGCAAGCCGAAAGTTAGTGAACAGGGAGAAGCGAAAAGGGAGAACCAAACGAGAGAAGCGAAAAGGGAGAACGAAAAGAGCTGCAAAAAGAGAGAAGCAGAGAAGGGAGAACCGAGAATCGTGAAGATACCGAGAGAAGCAAAAAGGTAAAGGCTGCGAAAAAAGAGAAGCAAGAAGACGGAAGTATTGAAAATAGAAAGAAACCAAAAGAGAGGAAAAAGCGAGGAGAGAAGCGTGAAATGGTAAGAAGGGACAAAATACGAAAAGGGAAAAGAAACGAAAGGAGAGAAGCAAAAAGGAAGAAGAGAAAGGGAGATGCGAAAAGTAAGAAACTTAAAGATAGATGGTGAGAAGGGAGAAGAAGCAAAAAGGAAGAAGAAACGAGAAGAGAAAAGGAAAGAGAGAGAAGCGAAAGGAGAGAAGGGGGAAAAGGAAGAAGCGAAAGGAGATAAGCGAAATTAGAGAAGCGTAAAGATAGAGAGAAGCCAAAAGGAACAAGCGAAAAATGAGAAGCGCGAAAAGGGAGAAGCGAGAAGAGAAAAGAAGGAAAAATAGAGAAGCGTGAGATGGTGAGAAGGGAGAAAAAGCGAGGAGAGAAGCGTGAAAAGTGAGAACGGAGAAAAACCGAAAAAGGGAGAAGCCAAAAACGCAAAGAAAGAACAAGCGAAAAGGGAAAACAAGCGAAAAGGGAGATACAAGCGAAAAAGGAAGAACAAACGAAAAAGGAGAACAAGCGAAAAAGAAAAACAAACGAAAAAAGAAAAGCGAAAATGGAGAAGCAAAAAAGGGAGAACAGAGAAGAAAGAAGCGAGAATCGACAAGATAGTGATGTGAAGAAGCGAAAATTGAAAAGCAGCGAAAGAGAAGTAAGAAGACAGAAGTACTGAAAATAGAGAAGCCAAAAGGGAAAAAAAGCGAGGAGAGAAGCGTGAAAATGCTCAGAAGGGAGAAAAAACGAAAAGAAAGGAGCTAAAAAAGGAGAACTGGGAACAAAGGAAAGTTGAAATTAGTGAGCAGGGAGAAGCGAAAAGGGAGAAGAAAAAGGAAGAATAAAGAAAGGAGCGAGAATTGTGAAGATAGTGAGAAAGGAGAAAAAGCGAAAAGAGGAAAGAAGTGAAAAAGGAGAAAAATCGAAAAGAGGAAAGAAGTGAAAAAGGAGAATCGAAAAGAGAGAAACGTGAAGTTAGATAGGGGGACAAGCAAGAAGTAAGCGAACAGGGAGAAAAAACGAAAAGAGAAGCAAAAAGGGGAAAACCAAGGAGAGAGAAGGTGAGAAGTGAGAAAAGGGAAAAGAAAAGAAAAAGGAGGAGCAATAAGAGAGAAACATGAAGATGGTGAGAAGGGAGAAGCAAAACAGAACAGAGCATAAAGAAACGAGAAGCGTGATGATAATATTGAGAAGAAAGAGTCGATAAGAAAACAGAAAAGAAGACGAAGAGAGCACAAAAAATATAACAGTAAGAAATGCAAAATAGAAAAAGCAGAGTAGAAAAAAAAACAGGAAAAGAGGATGGAAAAATAGATAACAAGGAAGATGAAAGAAGAGAAAAGGAATAAAAGGAGAGAAAGAGAGCACAAATATAGAAAAGGTGGAAAGAGATAAAGGGGGAAGAAAGAAGCAAATCATAGGGGAGACAACAAGAGGGGAGCAAAAGAATTGAAAGAAGATTGAAAAGATGAAGATAAGGGAACAAATAGAGAAAAAGAAACTAGAAGATAGAAACGTAGAGAGAAGAGTTGACACGAGAAAAGGACGAAAAAAAACAATAAAGAAAAAAGAACAAGATATTACAGAAGCGAGAATAAGTAGGAAGGATAGAAGAGGAAAAGATATCAAAAATAAATTAAAGAAAGAAAGAAGGGGAAAGAGGAAGAGACGAAAGATACGATTAGAAAAAAAGAAATAACGGAGGAAGAAGACAGTACAGAAAAGAGAAAGGGAAAATAGGAAAAAAATTGAGAGAAAAGGAGAAAGAGAATAAAGTAGATGAATGTATAAATAGAAAAAAAGAGAACGAAAAAGAAAGAACATTGTGGGATTTATCGCATATTAAACAGATGCAGAAAAGCAGTTTTACCAGAGCATAGCGTTCGAGTACGAACGCAGCGAGCAAATTAAGCCACAAGAGTTTGGTAAAAGTGCTTTTCTCACGAATTTGTTTATACAATTTTTTCGCATTTTGTGATAAGTTATAAACAAATGATCAGGGAGAAAAACACCTTTAAGAATTAAATTACAAAGCAATGTCTTATTTTTTTATCTACTAGTAACGTTCCCTTACGGAGATATTAACAAACATGCCGATAAATACTTGCAAAGAATTTTTTGGCCATCCGGTAGATTTATTGTACAAAACGTTTCGCTTTTCATGGAACCACCAAGGTCTCGGTAAAGCAAAAAATATAAGAGATGAACAAAATTTTACTTCCACTACTGGAATCTAGGAAACTGTTAAGAAACAAGAAAGCCTTAAATTGGCAATGTAGTGCAGAATTTAATGCCAAACAATATTCCACAAAGAAAACAATTTAACACAAATTCGTCTTTATTTTATTTAGAAGAAATAATCGGAAATCGCCATTTTTAGTTAATCAGCTTTTAACTTTTTATTTGAAGTCCGAGCGAAGATAATGAAAAACCGTAGTTAAACGTCTTTGAAGGCCTTATTTTACCAAATCAGTTTTGCCACATGTGAAGTATGTACTGTCACATAATATTAATCAGAAAAATATACCGAATTCGAAAATTATAAAATTTAATAAGGTGTCCATAAGAAATAATAAAGGTGGCATAATTTTCTCAGGAAATTTATACCAGAGAATATTAACGCAGATCAATGAAAAAGCCTTAAAAAAACAGCTAACTAGGTTTGATTTCATTTCGACCGAACTTCAAATAAACAAGTTACGGCTGATTAATAATAAAAATGAGGGTTTTCAGTTTTTTCTAAATAAAATCAGGACGAATTGCAATTCAATGGTTTTCTCAGCGGAATATTGTTAGGCACTTAATTCTGCACTACTGCTGTGCACTTAAGCTTCCCTTATCCAAAGTTTTAGTTTCCAGTAGTGGAATCAAATTTGGTTCGGCCTGTAGATTAATATTTTGGTACGACACAACCGCCTTGTAAAGTATTATTGACGTGACTAAGCCCAGAGTTTAATTTAACCAGCTTTCCATCGTTACTTCCGATATTTTTTTTAATGACGTGTGGCACAGCGCACCTATTTCGAATTCAAATACCCATCCATTTATTGGCGGTTTCACATTAAAAGTTTGATTCATTTGAACGATATAAACGTATATCAGCTAATGCATTATATACCCTTTCGCGAAAAAGAAAAACATTTCCAAGAGCTACTTACAACTATCACTTACCTTTGAACACGGCGATTTGTTGTAATAATTAGTAAGAACAACGAAGGGGGTAACATGACAAGTAGAAGGGCACAGTATCTCAGTATGTCAACAGAGATAGGGGATTAACTACTGCAGAAGAGCAATTAGTTAATTATAAGTCAGGATCATGTGGCAAAAAAAAGAGGGGGGGGCAACAATCCAAGCGAAAGAGCACAGTAACTCAGTATGTCAACCATACCAGAGGTGAAACTCTTCCGATGTCAAGTTGCCAGAGATAGGGGATTAGCCACTGCAGAAGAGCAATTAGTCGATTATTGGTCAGTGAAAATTGGCAAAAAAAAAAAGGAGGGGGGCAACAATCCAAGCGAAAGAGCACAGTAACTCAGTATGTCAACCATACCAGAGGTGAAACTCTTCCGATGTCAAGTTGCCAGAGATAGGGGAATAGCCACTGCAGAAGAGCAATTAGTCGATTATTGGTAGGTGAAAATTGGCAAAAAAAAAGGGGGGGGGGAGGCAACAATCCAAGCGAAAGAGCACAGTAACTCAGTATGTCAACCATACCAGAGGTGAAACTCTTCCGATGTCAAGTTGCCAGAGATAGGGGATTAGCCACTGCAGAAGAGCAATTAGTCGATTATTAGGTCAGTGAAAATTGGCAAAAAAAAAAAGGAGGGGAGGCAACAATCCAAGCGAAAGAGCACAGTAACTCAGTATGTCAACCATACCAGAGGTGAAACTCTTCCGATGTCAAGTTGCCAGAGATAGGGGATTAGCCACTGCAGAAGAGCAATTAGTCAATTATTAGTCAGTGAAAATTGGCAACAAAAAAAAAGGAGGGGAGGCAACAATCCAAGCGAAAGAGCACAGTAACTCAGTATGTCAACCATACCAGAGGTGAAACTCTTCCGATGTCAAGTTGCCAGAGATAGGGGAATTAGCCACTGCAGAAGAGCAATTAGTCGATTATTGGTCAGGTGAAAATTGGCAAAAAAAAAAGGGGGGGAGGCAACAATCCAAGCGAAAGAGCACAGTAACTCAGTATGTCAACCATACCAGAGGTGAAACTCTTCCGATGTCAAGTTGCCAGAGATAGGGGAATTAGCCACTGCAGAAGAGCAATTAGTCGATTATTAGGTCAGGTGAAAATTGGCAAAAAAAAAAAGGGAGGGAGGCAACAATCCAAGCGAAAGAGCACAGTAACTCAGTATGTCAACCATACCAGAGGTGAAACTCTTCCGATGTCAAGTTGCCAGAGATAGGGGAATAGCCACTGCAGAAGAGCAATTAGTCGATTATTGGTCGGTGAAAATTGGCAAAAAAAAAAAGGGGGGGAGGCAACAATCCAAGCGAAAGAGCACAGTAACTCAGTATGTCAACCATACCAGAGGTGAAACTCTTCCGATGTCAAGTTGCCAGAGATAGGGGATTAGCCACTGCAGAAGAGCAATTAGTCGATTATTGGTCAGTGAAAATTGGCAAAAAAAAAAGGGGGGGGGCAACAATCCAAGCGAAAGAGCACAGTAACTCAGTATGTCAACCATACCAGAGGTGAAACTCTTCCGATGTCAAGTTGCCAGAGATAGGGGATTAGCCACTGCAGAAGAGCAATTAGTCGATTATTGGTAGGTGAAAATTGGCAAAAAAAAAAGGGGGGGAGGCAACAATCCAAGCGAAAGAGCACAGTAACTCAGTATGTCAACCATACCAGAGGTGAAACTCTTTCGATGTCAAGTTGCCAGAGATAGGGGATTAGCCACTGCAGAAGAGCAATTAGTCGATTATTGATTGGTAGGTGAAAATTGGCAAAAAAAAAAAGGGGGGGAGCAACAATCCAAGCGAAAGAGCACAGTAACTCAGTATGTCAACCATACCAGAGGTGAAACTCTTTCGATGTCAAGTTGCCAGAGATAGGGGATTAGCCACTGCAGAAGAGCAATTAGTCAATTATTAGTCAGTGAAAATTGGCAAAAAAAAAAAGGGAGGGAGGCAACAATCCAAGCGAAAGAGCACAGTAACTCAGTATGTCAACCATACCAGAGGTGAAACTCTTTCGATGTCAAGTTGCCAGATAGGGGATTAGCCACTGCAGAAGAGCAATTAGTCAATTATTAGTCAGTGAAAATTGGCAACAAAAAAAAAGGGAGGGAGCAACAATCCAAGCGAAAGAGCACAGTAACTCAGTATGTCAACCATACCAGAGGTGAAACTCTTTCGATGTCAAGTTGCCAGAGATAGGGGATTAGCCACTGCAGAAGAGCAATTAGTCAATTATTAGTCAGTGAAAATTGGCACAAAAAAAAAAAGGAGGGAGCAACAATCCAAGCGAAAGAGCACAGTAACTCAGTATGTCAACCATACCAGAGGTGAAACTCTTCCGATGTCAAGTTGCCAGAGATAGGGGATTAGCCACTGCAGAAGAGCAATTAGTCGATTATTGGTAGGTGAAAATTGGCAAAAAAAAAAGGGGGGGGGCAACAATCCAAGCGAAAGAGCACAGTAACTCAGTATGTCAACCATACCAGAGGTGAAACTCTTCCGATGTCAAGTTGCCAGAGATAGGGGATTAGCCACTGCAGAAGAGCAATTAGTCAATTATTAGTCAGTGAGAATTGGCAACAAAAAAAAGGGGGGGGGCAACGATCCAAGCGAAAGAGCACAGTAACTCAGTATGTCAACCATACCAGAGGTGAAACTCTTTCGATGTCAAGTTGCCAGAGATAGGGGATTAGCCACTGCAGAAGAGCAATTAGTCGATTATTGGTAGGTGAAAATTGGCAAAAAAAAAGGGGGGGCAACAATCCAAGCGAAAGAGCACAGTAACTCAGTATGTCAACCATACCAGAGGTGAAACTCTTTCGATGTCAAGTTGCCAGATAGGGGATTAGCCACTGCAGAAGAGCAATTAGTCAATTATTAGTCAGTGAAAATTGGCAACAAAAAAAAGGAGGGAGCAACAATCCAAGCGAAAGAGCACAGTAACTCAGTATGTCAACCATACCAGAGGTGAAACTCTTCCGATGTCAAGTTGCCAGAGATAGGGGATTAGCCACTGCAGAAGAGCAATTAGTCAGTGAGAATTGGCAACAAAAAAAAAAGAAGGGGGGCAACGATCCAAGCGAAAGAGCACAGTAACTCAGTATGTCAACCATACCAGAGGTGAAACTCTCTCGTTGTCAAGTTGCCAAAAAAAAAGGGAATAGCCATTATAAAAGCGCAATCTGTCAACATAATCGGCGTAAGTACTAAAAAGTAGAAAGAAAAAATAGAGGCAGGCAACAGAATTACAAACTGTCGTGAATATGGATTTTTCCTTCCAAATGTATGTCCCACGAGACGATCAAACCTAACCTAAGAAAAATGTTACATAAAAGATACAAAAAATACACCTAAGGAAATGTTTTTCTTATAAAATGCCAATTTGAACGTTTAGTTTCTTCACTTTAATCATTCAAATGTACGCCAAACTAAATTGCTACAAATACAGAATAAAAAATCCTACCTTTACTAGTATGTCCCAGCCAAGACGTTTACTGCAGGATTTCCCAGCCCATTAATCTTTAAATAAGGAAATATTGAAATAGACCAATGCATTAAAAAAATAATAGTAAAAAACAAAAATAAAAAATTTAATTCACTATGAAAAGCGAAAGTACTAAATGTTCATTCAACAAAAAAATTTTAAAAATAAAGGAAATTTTTTCAAAGTTAAATTTTCCAAAAAAAATTTAAGAATTTTTCAAGAAAACAGGTGGAATTTTTTAATAACTAGAATTTTTCAAAAGTAGAATTTTTTTAAAAGATTTTTTTTTCAAAAAAAGTAGAATTCAAAATAAAACGAAATTTTTCAAAGAATTTGAATTTTTCAAAAAGTTAATTTTTCAAAAAAATTTTTAATGTCGAATTTTTTGTAAAAATCAAATTTTTCACAAAAGTAGAACTGTTCAAAAATGGTAGGAATTTTCAATAAGTGAAATTGTTCAAAGATAAAAGTACTTATTCCAGAAAATTTGAATTTTTTAGAAAAGTAAATTTTTTAAATAATTTGTATTTTCAAAATACGGTAAATTTTTCAAAAAAAAAAGTAATTCTATTTAAAAAAGGTACTGTCCAAAAAAAAATTATAAAAAGAATTTTTTTAAAAAGCAGAAATTTTCAAGAAAAAAAAGTAAAATTTTCCAAAGAGAAAGTGGTTTTTTATTAAGTAGAATTTATTTAGGATAAGTAGAATTTTTTTTTAAATATTTTTTAAAAAAAGTGGAATTCAAAATAAAATATAATTTTTTAAAAAATCTGAATTTTCCAAAAACAGAAGATTTTTCATAGTCTAAACTTTTCCAAAAAAAGTGATTTTTTTAGAAAAATGGAACTTTTCAAAAAGGATAGCTTTTTTCAAAAAAAAAAACTAATTTTTCAAAAATGAAAGTACATTTTCAGAAAAAACATTAGAAATTTTCAAAGACGGAATTTTTCAAATACCGTGTTTAAAAAAAAATCTAGATTAGGAAAGTAACTTTATTTAAAAATAAAGTAGAATTGTTAAAAATAAGGTAAAATTTTTAAAAATTAAGTAGAATTTTTCAAAGTAAAGGTAGAACTTTTCAAAAAAAGAAGTTTTCAAAATAAGTGGAATTATTTTTTAAAAAGTAGAACTTTTCAAAGAAAAAAAAATGGGATTTTTTTTTAAAAAAAGTATATTTTATAAAGAAAAAGAAAGTTTAACTTCTCAAAAAAAGAACTTTCCAAAAAAGGTAACATTTAAAAAAAGATGGGATTGTCAAGAAAAAGTACCTTTTAAAAAGCTGTCCAACAAAAAGTGGGATTCTTCAACAAAAAAAGAATTTTTCGGAAACGGTAGAATTATTTCAAAAAAAGCGGAATTTTGCAAGAAGGATAATTTTTCAAAAAAAAGTAGAATTAAAATAAAATGAATTTTTCAAGAAAATTAAACTTTCAAATAAAGTGCGAAGCTTTAAAAAAAAAAAAGGAATTTTTTACAAAAAAAAAGGGATTTTTCGAAAGTAGTATTTTTCAAAAAAGGTAGAATTTTTCAAAAGGAGTAGGATTTTTCAAAAAAAAAGCAAGATTTTTCAAAAATAAAAGCTTCAAAAAGGTAGTTTTTAAAAAATATATAAATTTTTCAAATAAAAAAAATATAATTGATCAAAGAAAGGTAAATTTTTCTTCAAAAGAGTAGGATTATTCTTTAAAAAAGTACGCTTTTTCAAAGTGAAATTTTTTGAAAATTTTATTTTTAAAAAGTGGAATTTTTGGAAAAATGTTTCATAAAAAGGAGTTTCAAAAGGTGAAAAATTTAAAAGCATTAAATTTTTTAAAGGATCGACGTTTTTAAAGTTTATATTTTCAAAAAAATAAAAATTGGAATTTTTTAAAGTTGAAATTGGTAAAAAAAAATTTGGAGAAAAATCGGGAATTTGAAAAGTTAGGTTTCTAAAAAAATAAAGATTTTAAAAAATGGGGAAATTTTGAGATAGCTGAAAATATCAGATTAAAAGCCAAAATTTTCGGAAAAAAAGTAATTTTCACAAAAAAATTATAGAAAACGAGTGAAAATCTTGAAGAAACGATAAATTTTGAAACAGTTGAAATTTTCAGATTATAAGCTAGTTTCGAAATTTTCAGCAACAAAAAATGCCAAAATTGAGAAAATGCAAATTCTAAAATGGGAAAATTTTCAAAATAGGTCGCAGATATCAAAAGTGGCAGAAATTAAAGAAATATCTAATTTACAAAGTAGAATGCTTAAAAAAAATAATAATTAATAGGTAGGAATTCTAACCTGTGGAAATTAGAGAAAAAACGGGGTAGTATTTATGGAGGTAAAATTTACAAATAAAACTTGAAAAATCAAACAAAAATTTTTTATTGGAAAGTGAAAATTTAATAAAACCAAATATTTGATATCTTCATAAAGTATGGCATTAAGGAAACTCGAAAGTTTCAAAAATAAAAGTTTAATTCTTCCAAAAGTAAAAATTAAAAATTTTTGTGATGCTAATTTTTCAAAGTCCAAATATTTACCTGCGTGAAAATTTACAAATTTGAGAAATTCGAATAAAAATGAACATTTTCAAATTTAAGATACAATGCAAATTTTTGAAATAAGATATCTTCAAAAACAGTAGCAATTGGATGGAAATTCACAAAAAAATTTAGAATTAAAATATAAAATTGGAAAATCACAAACTGGAAAAAACCGCTTTAGTTCAACAACGCAGTCGAAAAACGTAAATTTAGCGTATTTAATTACATAACATTTAATTGGCGAATTTAACAGCACAATAATAAACGAAATAATAAAATATAAATCGTAAACGAACATCAAAACGTAAATGGCAAAATATTAGCAAATATTCGCACCTACCATTAAATTGTGAAAAGACGCCAAGCCACATTAAACGGCGAGAGCACTACCGAACGAACCGAACTGTTTGAAAGATTTGTTGAAAAAGGATTAGTTTCTAGCAGGTGGGGATATTTATATCCCTTACTCCCACCGCAACATCGAGGAGAAATTCGACCAATCAGATGCGCCGATTCAAGCGTGGCGGAAATCACATGGTGCGCAGGAAGCTCGTCGCTCGAGTCGGACCTGCTGGGAAGACGCCATTTTATGCATTGTGAAGCCGATTGCGGCGTCCTTTGATGAAATTGTTTTAAACAAATATACGTATTTTATACAATTTGTTTGAGACGAGGACCTTGTAAGAGGATCTTAAAAATGTTTTATTGGGTATTTATGGGGATTGGAATTTATATCTATAAATTATTGATGGATGAAGCGAAATTTGACAGAGTGGCTTGTGCCAATAATTAATTGTTATTGTTTAATGGGTCACAGTAATAATTATAATAAATGTTTCATGGTTTTAGTGGCTGCAAATTTGATCAACATACTTTGTTTGGTACGAATTGATGAACGTTTACGCTGTAAAATGTTCACATTAAACAATCGAGACAGACGCAGCTGAATTGCAACAATTTGTCCAAAAATTCGCAAATTGGTAAGCAAATATTTGCACAATTGATAATGAATTTGTTGGTAGTTAACGGATTTATTGGTAACTTGCATTGAATAGTCTCCAATAATTATAATACAAGGCTTTTAAATTTATAAAAATTCGTAAGCCCACGATGCATAATTTGTTGAATAACACGGTGTTTGGAAAATTATTGCAATAATAGTAATAAACGTGGTTTGAGTGCGAAAATTTCATTAACTGGAATCTAATTCTCGTGAAATGATTTTAGATAGAACACTCAATCTACGTAATGGTCTTCCTGTTCGCCATTTTGTGTCCTGATCAGTGGACAGGAAACCAACTATTATGATACGTAAAACGCGAGCGATTAGTTGCAAATACGTAGTATTTAGATGATTTGTGTCCTCCACTTTCCCCACAATTAATTTTTTAATATACTTTCCAAAAATAATTCAAAATTATTGCCAAACTCAAAGTTTTCAAATTCAACTTTTTTTATGAATTCAGAAATTTGGAGTTCAAATTTAAAATATGGATGAAAAAAATCGAAATTACTGTTCTGAAATGGAAATTTTAATTTAATTCCTAATTTCAGTTTCATGGAAATTCCTTCGATTCGTTGGATGTTCTGATTTCAAATTTCAAAAATTTTCACTTCGTGGAGGAAATTTGGTGAATTTTTTTTGAAAATGTCGAGTTGTGTATCTCAAAATTTTATGCTGAAGTTTAAAATACTTCATTATTTTAAATGTCTGCACTGAAATCTAGATCAATTTCAAGATCAATGTCGAACATTCGACAAAAGCAATATTTCGATTTCAATTGGAAATTGTCAATTTTTTGCTTAAACTTTCAATCCAATATTAAAAGAATTTACTTAATGTGCTTAATATTTCGATTGTAAATTCAAGACTTCACATTTTCGCTTTTTTTTATCCAAATTTCAAAATTTCAAGATTGTCAATTTCAGCATTTCAGCAAGTTTTGGGGCAAAATTTTGGGCCTAACCTGCAAATTTTCCTAAAAGAAGTTGAAATTACAAATTTGCGGTTCAACTGCTGCCTTAAATCCTTTAATTTTGATTTTAATGGGAAAATATCCTCTTCGATCTGTTTAAGGTTCGAATTTGAAATTTCAACCTTTTCAATTTCGAAGAGGAAATTTAGTGCAATTTTTTGGTAATGTCGAGTTTTGTATTTCAAAATTTTATGTTGAAGTTTAAAATACTTCATTATTTTAAATGTCTGCACTGAAATCTAGATCAATTTCAAGACCAATGTCGAACATTCGACAAAAGCAAAATTTCGATTTAAATTGAAAACTGGCAATTTTTTACTTAAACTTTCAATCCAATATTAAAACAATTTACTTAATGTGCTTAACATTTCGATTGTAAATTCAAGACTTCACATTTTGGCTTTTTTTTATCCAAATTTCAAAATTTATAAATTGTCAATTTCAGCAAGTTTTGGGGCAAAATTTCTGGCCTAACTTGCAAATTTTTCCAAAAGAAGTTGAAATTGCAAATTTGCGGTTTACCTGCTGCCTTAAATCCTTTAATTTTGATTTTAATGGGAAAATATCCTCTTCGATCTGTTTAAGGTTCGAATTTGAAATTTCAACCTTTTCAATTTCGAAGAGGAAATTTGGTGCAATTTTTTGAAAATGTTGAGTTTTGTATTTCAAAATTTTATGTTGAAGCTTAAAATACTTCATTATTTTAAATGTCTGCACTGAAATCTAGATCAATTTCAAGATCAATGTCGAACATTCGACAAATGCAATATTTCGATTTCAATTGGAAATTGTCAATTTTTTGCTCAAACTTTCAATCCAATATTGAAAGAATTTACTTAATGTGCTTAATATTTCGATTGTAAATTCAAGACTTCACATTTTCGCTTTTTTTTGTCCAAATTTCATAATTTAGAGATTGTCAATTTCAGCATTTCACCAAGTTTTGGGGCAAAATTTCGGGCCTAACTTGCAAATTTTCCTAAAAGAAGTAGAAATTGCAAATTTGCGGTTCAACTGCTGCCTTAAATCGTTTAATTTTGATTTTATTGGGAAAATATCCTCTTCGATCTGTTTAGGGTTCGAATTTGAAATTTCAACTTTTTTTAATTTCGAAGAGGAAATTTGGTGTAATTTTTTTGGAAATGTCGAGTTTTGTATTTCAAAATTTTACGTTGAAGCTTAAAATACTTCATTATTTTGAAGAATGTCTGCATTGAAATCTAGATCAATTTCAAGATCAATGTCGAACATTCGACAAATGCAATATTTCGATTTCAATTGGAAATTGTCAATTTTTTGCTCAAACTTTCAATCCAATATTGAAAGAATTACTTAATGTGCTTAAAATTTCGACTGTAAATTCAAGACTTCACATTTCCGCTTTTTTTATCCAAATTTCAAAATTTAGAAATTATCAATTTTAGCATTTCAGCAAGTTTTGAGGCCTAACTTGAAAATTTTCCTAAAAGAAGTTGAAATTGCAAATTTGCGGTTCAACTGCTGCCTTAAATCCTTTAATTTTGATGTTAATAGAAAAATATCCGCTTCGATCTGTTTAAGGTTCGAATTTGAAATTTCAACCTTTTCAATTTCGAAGAAAAAATTTAGTGCAATTTTTTGGAAATGTCGAGTTTTGTATTTGAAAATTTTATGTTAAAGCTTAAAATACTTCATTATTTTAAATGTCTGCACTAAAATCTAGATCAATTTCAAGATCAATCTCGAACAATCGACAAAAGCAAAATTTCGATTTCAATGGGAAATTGTCAATTTTTTGCTTAAACTTTCAATCCAATATTGAAACAATTTACTTAATGTGCTTAACATTTCGATTTTAAATTTAAGACTTTACATTTTCGCTTTTTTTATCCAAATTTTAAAATTTAGAAATTGTGTTAATTTTGGATATAATGGAAAAATATCCTCTTCGATCTTCAAAATTTCAACCTTTTCAATTTCGAAGAGGAAATTTGGTGAAATTTTTTGGAAATGTCGAGTTTTGCAGTTCAAAATTTTATGTTGAAGCTTAAAATACTCCATTATTTTAAATGTCTACACCGAAGTGTAGATAATTAGTCTTTTCGAAATCAAAGTCGAACATTCGACAAAAGTAAAATTTCGATTTCAATTTGGAATTGTCAATTTTTTTCTTAAACTTCCTATTCAACCTCGAGACGTTTTACTTACTATGCTTAAAATTTCGACCGTACTTTCGAGACTTCACAATTTCGATTTTTTTTTTAAAAATTTTGATTCTCGAAAATTGTCAAATTCAGCTCATTCGTAGAATATAAAGTTTTGGACTCGAAATTTCGACCCCAAATTCAGAACTTTGTTAAAAGAAGTTAAAATTCCAAATTTGCAGTCAAACGCTTGCTTTAAATCTTTTAATTTCAGTTTTAATGTGGAAATATCCTCTTCGATCTGTTCGATATTTAATTTGAAATTCGACTTTTGGAAATTTGGTGAATTTCTTTTTGGCAAATTTCAAGGTTTCTCTGCATGATGATTCAACTTAAAATACATTATTTTTTAAAATGAAGTTAGACTTTCGAGAGTATTAGTCAAAATATCAAAATTAGTTGAAATATCGACAAAAGTAAAAATTTCAATTTCAATTTGGAATTACAAATTTTGTTTTTAAAATGTACGTTCCAATTCAACATTTACTTCTTATTTTCTCGTAATTTCGATTTTATTATTTTAATCAAACAATTTACTCTTAAAATTTTCGGATTCTCCTATTTTCCTAAAATGATGGATATATTTAGACTCGACATTTCGAGCTCAAATTCAAAATTTCGTTAAAAAAAAAGTCAAAGCTACAAATTACCAATTTCGTTCTAATCGTTTCAGTAGAGCTTTAGAGTTGAATCATCTCTAATCTGTTCGACAGTCGAATTAAAATTTGAACTTTTCTTAAAAACATCTGAAAGATTGGATTTATCCTAAATTTGAAATTTTATTCAATTCAACCTTTTTCAAAATTTAAACTTTTTTTCACAATTTCGACTTTGAAATCTTTGACCTTTTTTTTTTTTTAATTTGGCTTTGAAAATTGCGCCTACTTTTTTCAGAATACTGTTTTTAACTTTCAACTGCTTTTTTTAAAGTCGAGATTTCTGGATGGTTCAAATTGTCTTAAAATTTCCATTTCCTTAACTATTTTCGACTTTCTGAAAAGTTGGCATTTTTTTTAAGATTTGGGTTTATTTGGAAAATTCGTGGAAAATTTCTACTTTATTATTTCTAATTTATTTTAGCTTACCAAGGCCAGTTTGTAAGATATTTAAATTATCATTTAAATGAGTTTGAAACAATTCTAGACAAGTCAATAAAGATTCATAAATGAAAAAATAGAAAAAATTCTACTTTGTTAAAATGTTGATGCTTTCAAAAGGTTCGATTTTTTCTACATTTCAAATTTATACAATTTGGCTGTTTTCAAAATTTCGGCTATTTTTCGAAATTTCAAATGTTTCTAAAATTATCCCAAATATTTTGTTTTTTTAATTTGACTGAAAACTTCGACTTTTTTCAAATTTTTTTTGTAACATACATTTTTTTTAATGTCGCGGTTTCTAAATGGTTGGATTTTTTTTACAATCTCGATTTTTTTACAAAACTTTTAGAAAATTTTCACTTCTTTAAAAATTGAACGTCTTGAAAATGTGAACTTCTTTAAAGATTTCACTTCTTGCAAATTTCGATTTTCTTAAAATCTCGACAATTCCAAGAAATGACAAATTTTTTACAAAAAAATTGATGTTCTAAAGGAGTTGGCATTTTGGAAAAAAAATGACTAAATTTAAAGAAATCGAAATTGTCAGTCAAAATTTGGAAAAAAGTCGATAATTTAAAAAATTTTGGAATTTGTATAAAGTCGAAATTTTGAAATAGTTGAAATTTCGAAAGAGAAAGTAAAGGTTTTCAAAAAATTTTGTTAGTGTTCAAAAGTTGAATTTTGCAAAACAGATCGAAATATAAAAAAAAATCGAAAATGTGAAACGTCTGCAAAAAAATTTTCAAAAGGTCTAAATTTCGAAAGAAATCGAACTTTTGAAAAAAAAAAGATGAAATTTAATAAGTGTAGTGTTTAGAAAATTCGACATTTTCAAAAAAAAGCAGGGATTTCAAAAGCTTTCCAAATGATGCCGAAATTTTAAAAAAATCCAAAATATAATATGATAAAATGTAACTAAAAAAATGAAAACTTTTAAAAATAAGTACATATGAAGAATTCTAAGTTTTGAAGAAAATCGAAATTTTGAAAAAGAGTCGAAATTATCGAAGCAGTCGAGATTTTCAGAAAAAAAAACTACATTATGGAAAACCTAAATTTTGAAAAGTCGAAATTTCTAAAAAAATATTTCATTTTTCAGAAAAAATCTAACTTTTCGAAAAGTTGAATTATCGCAATATCGAAATTTTGAAATAATTCGTACCATTCACAAAACTGGACATTTTAAAATAAATTTTAGAAAATAAACAGAAATTTAGAAAAAAAAAACAAATTTTGGAAATTCGAAATTTAAAAAAAATATATCGCAATTATGACACAATTTTGAAATTTTCAAAGGGGTCGACGAAATTGTGAAGCATTTCCAACCATTCAGAAGTCTCGTTGCAGTTAAAAATAAGGGAAAGTCGAAAATTTCCAAATAAGTAAAATCCGTAAGAGGGTCGAAAATTTTGAAGAAAATTGAAATTTTAATAAAACTCGAGGGTTATCAAGCAAATCGAGTTTTAAAAAAATCGAAATTTTAGACAAAATTCTAAATTTTGGAAAACCTAATTTTCTAATCGCATTTTTCAAAAAAAAAAATTGAAATTTTTAAGATGTGAAATCTTGAAAGAAGTTGAAATTTTCAAGGCGTCCAATTTTCAAAATAAAAATTCTCAAAAAGTCCACCTTTTGAAATAAAATCTTAATTCTGAAAAAAATTGACAACTTGAAGAAATGCCAAAATTTTAGAAAAGTAAGGATTTTGAAATATGTCAAGATTTTAAATAATCGAAAACTACAGTTTTTAAAAAGCTTTAAATTTAAAAATGAAACCGATAATTTGCAAAAGAGTCTAAATTGTGAAAAAATCAAATTTTTAATAATAAAGTAAAAATTTTCAAAATATTAATTTTTTATTTGAAAAAGTCGTAATAAACGACTGCAAACATTTCGACTTTCTTTAGAATCTTGACTTTGGACTTCTATGAACATTTTAACCCTTTACAATAACTTCAACATTTTCCAAATAGTGCCAGAAATTGAAATACAGAACTTGTCCCCTGAAACCACAAAAAAGATCAAAAAACACAACAAAGGTTGCTCTAACGCGTTTCGGCAGCCAAGCTGTCATCTTCAGAGAGAAACTGAGTGCCAGAAGACAGGTGGTTCAGTAGACCATAAATTTCCTATTTTCGACTTTTTCCAAAATTTTAAGTTTTATTAAATAGCTTGAATCTTTAAAATTTCCATTTTTTTAATTAAAAATGTGTCTGTTATCCAAAATTCTTTGAAAATGTTGTTTGTTAATTATTTTCAAAATTTTGTAATTATTTTAAATTGTCCAAAATTTTTAAAATTTTTGTATAACTTTTTATGAAAATTTCATTTTTTTCAAAATTTTCACGTTCTTGAAAATCCTTTTATTTTCCAAATTTCTAATATTTTTTTATGAAAATTTCAGTATTTACCAAAAAATTTTTCTAAATGTCGGTGACTTTTTTTTTAAATCAGTATGACTGCTAGACATTTTGTCCAAAAATTTTGATTTTTTTTTAAAAATGTCATTTTATCAAACTTTGGTCTTTTTTATAATCTCAAGATTCCAACTTTCTTAAAATAATTTCTTAAAAATTGAAAATTCTTCCATTTTTCAGAATTTCTAGTAAGTTTTTATGAAAATTACAATATATTTCAAACTTACGACTTTTTGTAAATGACCAAACGACTATTTTTTAAAAAACAGTACCACTCCAGACATTTTGTTCAAAAATTTCAATTTTGTTTTTCAAAATATGACATTTCATCAAAATTTCGTCTTTATTATTCTTGAGATTTCGATATTTTTCTAAATTTTAACTTTTGTAAAAAGTTCTTTCTGAAAATTGACAATTCTTCCATTTTTCAAAATTTCAACTTTTTCTTCCAAATTTCGACGACTTTTTTTTGAAAATCAGTACGACTCCAGAAATTTTGTTAGAAAGTTTCGATTTTTTTTTTCAAAATATGACATTCAAAATTCCGTCTTTTCCCCAAAGACTTTTGAGAAAGTTTCAACTTTTTATGAACATTTCAACATTTTCGATTATGAAATTTCGCCTTTTTGGAAAATTTTATTTGTTTTCAGATTTCGAAAACTGATATACCAAACTTGTTCCCTAAAGCCAATAGATTAAAAAACACAACAACAATTGTCCTAAGGCGTTTCGATAGCATAGATATCAACTTCAGAGAGATACTTCGAATTTTGCATTGAAAAAAATCAGAATTTAAAACAAGCCAAAATTTTCAGAAAATGTCGCGATACGGAAAAATCAAAATTTTCAAACAAAGCCTTAACATTGAAAAAAGATCTTATTAATAACGAAATTATTAAAAATTTCCAAATTTTCGAAAAAGTCTAAATTTCATAGTCGACACCTTCAAAAAAATAAATAAATAAATAAATAAATTAAATTTGGACAAAAAGTGATAATTAAAAAAAGTCAAAATGTTGAGATTTCAAAAAAAAGTAAGGATTCCTTAAAAGAGTCGAAATATTGAAAACACTCGAAATCGACAATAAATTAATAAAATATTGAAACACTCGATCATGTGACAAACTAAAGTAATTTCTACTGATGGATGTAACAGAAGTTGTGGCTTAATATAAATGTATTTAATGATCATTTTATTTATTTGAGCTTAATTATTTTTAGGAACGAACACCAAAGTTTCTGTTTGCAGTAGAACTCCGTTAATCCAACCTCAGGTAATTCGACTTTCCAGATAATCTAACCTTGATCTTGACATTACATAAAATTAATATAATTTGCGGCTCTTGGATTTTTTGTAGGTAAATTTTGTAAACAAGATGCTTTTGACCTACCCCTTAGTCACGCGAAGGGCGAATGAAGGAAGTTCTATCGCATTTGATTATGCTCGTAATTGAGAAATATTTTTTATAACCCGGGGAGATTCTAAGCAAAAATCTGGGGAGAGTACACAAAACCCAGCTTTAAAACTTTAGCATCGATATGTCACCTTCGATCTGTTTAATATTTAAATTTTGAAATCTCAACATGTTTCACTTTAACAATGAACTTTGATAAACATTTCGTTGGAGATGTTTAAACTCCAAAATTTTACCAACAAAATTACATTTTTTCTAATGTCTAGACCAGCGGTACCCAACCTTCTAGTTGATTGGTGCCAAATCACAAATTTAATATTGTGGGCGAGTCACACTATCACGACTTGAAAAGAGATACCAAAAAAAAAGATCTGTGATCCTGATTATAAGCAAATCACCAAGCACAAAGGTAAAATGTTGATAAAAATACACTATCAGGACTAAAAAAGTTATACCGCTCACCTAAAACCAAATATAATGTTTCCATGTGAACCAGATCAAAAGTTGCAAGCCAAATGCTACAAGCTACGGATTGGGCACCAGTGGTCTGAAAACTGAAATCTTTTGTTAATCTAAATTTCTGATGAAATGCAAAAAGTAAAAATTTCGATAGCAATCGAGAATTACAAAACATAAATTTTCGATGTATTTTTCACTTTTATAACATACATTTCGACTGATATTGTTGATCAATTTGTCTACATATCCACACAAATTTATCCAAATTTTTGCAAGTGATCAGTGCATATTTTGCCTTTGTTACGAATTCTTTTCTTTTAACTTCTAAATATTTGAGTTTCAAATTCGAAATTTTGGCTTTAATTTGGCATTTTCTTTTTAGACATTTTGAAGCTTTTTCTTAAAATTTCCAGTATATAGTAAACATTTTCTGCACACAATTGAAAAATTTCGCTTTTGCTTTTTTTTCAAAATTCCTATGTAGATCTGAAACTCGAAAACTTCTAAATTTACTCTTTTTTTTATTTCAGTTTAAACTTAAAAAATGCTGTTTTAAAATGTCAGGTTCAAAATCGAAATTTAAGTTAAGTCTCGAATTCGCTTTCTATAATTCACTCAACATTTAAAAATTCGCAATTTAAAAAGTCAGTCTTCAAAAATATTAAAAATTATCAGCAATTTTGCAAAGAGTCGAAGTTAGAAAAAATAGAAGTTTCGAGAAAAAGCTGAACATTTTCGAAAAAGTCAATATTTTCACAAAAATTCGAAGTTTTGAAGAAAGGTAAATATTTTAAAAAGTGAAATTTGAAAAAAATTATAACTTGAAAAAATCATCGAAATCAAAAAAAAAATATTGACATTTTAAAAGAAAATCTGAATTTACAAAAAGTGGAAAATTTAATATTTTTAAAATTCGTATTTTTAAAAAAGCCGAATATTTGAAAAAAGACGGAAGTTTAAAAAAAAATCAAAAAGGTTATAATTTTCAAAAAACGTCGAAATTTGAAAATGTCGACATTTTGAAATATGCATAATGTAAATGTTGAATCTGTAGAAAATGTTGGAATTTTCAAAAAATACTGAAATGAAGACAAAATCTTCAAGACAATCCCAAATTCTCAAGACGAGATTTGGGAAAACAGTCGAAATATTCACAGGCAGTTAAAACTAAGATAACATTTTGGAAAATGGACAAAATTTCAACATTTTCAAAAAAAAAAAATCAAACTTCTAAAAAATGTAGACATTTCAAAAGTACATTTTCAAAAAATTCGAAAATTTGAAAACCATTGGCGAAATTTTCAAAACTAAAGTTCAAAAATATATAAATTTAAGAAAAGGTGTCGAGATTTATAAAAAAGAATTGAAAAAATTTCAGTCAAATTTTCGAAAAATCTAAATACTGAACAAAGGCCAATATTATCAGAAAAGTCGAAACTTTCAAAGAAATATCAAAATTTTGGATAGTTATAATACTCAAAAAAAGTCGAACATTTTTTTAAAACACCGAAGTTTTTGATTGCGAAAGGCCAATTTTGACCAAAGATCGCCAATTTTCAGAGAAATGCCGAATTTTGCAAGATAGTCAAAAATTTTAAAAAGTGGAAATTTCAAAGACAAATTTTCCCAAAAAATCAAGTTTGAAAAAGATCGATATTTTGAAAAACAAAATTTTGAAAAATTGAAACTTTGAAAAAAAGAAATGTAAAAAAAAATTAAAAATGGGCAAAATTTCCGAAACATTTAAAATATTCAAAAAAATTTGAAATTTTTAATAACAGTCGAAATTTTCATAAAAAAATTTAGGGTCGAAATTTACAAAAAAAAATTGAAGATTTTCAAGAAAAATCAAATTTTTCAAAAATTTGACATTTTAAAAATTCTGCAAATTTAAAAAAATAGCTAAATTTTCAAATAATCTAAACTTTCAAAAAATTGAAATTCTGGAAGTGTAAATTTTCAAAAATAATCAAGATTTAAAAAAAATGTCGAGACTCGAGATTAAACAAAAATCTTCAATGTTTTTGAAAGTCGAAAAAAGGCATGAAGTATGAATATTCAAGAAAAGCAAAGATTATCAAAAAGAAATGAGAGCGAAACATCGATGTCCAGTGCTACAACCTTTTTTATGTATTTTTTTATATTTTCCTAATTTATCAAAAAACAAAATTTTTATTTTTTCCATATCTAATTTTTGATCTCCTATTTTTCATTATTCCTATTCTATGTAAAATAAACTAACCTCTTAATTTGTGAACTGTCTTGAAGTGACGTTTTCAATAAATTTAAATATCACGTAGACGCATTTCAAAAATTGTTTAAAAAAAATGTCAACAAACCATTAAAATTTAAATATTTCCAAACTGGGCAGAAGAAATGTTCAATAAATTGAAAAAAACATAATATTTCCGGTCAATAAGGGTCTACCATGAAGAATATCAAAAAGAAGTTGAAATTTTGGAAAATGTTTAAATTTTGGATAGTTAAAATTTTGATAAAATTTCGAGTATTTTTCTGAAAAGCTGAAGTTTTTGACTCGAACCTAAAAAAATTAAAATTTTGAAAAAAAAGATGAGTAGTTGAAATCTGGCAAAATAGTCGTAAATGTGAAAAAGCACGACATTTCAAATACATTTCCTAATTTACATATAACATTTTAAAAAAATAATTGATGGTTCATTATGTTTATAATTTTTTGTTTTAGAATATTGTCAAAAAACAATAAAAATTTAAAAATATTTCCAAACTGGGTCGCAGAAATGTTAAATAAAACTAATAAACATTTTAAAAAAAATTGTAATTTCCTAAAAAAGAAACATTGACATTAAAAGTATGAAATTTTAAAAAATACACAGTTTACAGTCAAAGAAGATAATCGAAATTTTGAAAATAAGGTGACAATTTCAAAAAACTTAAAATTAAATAAAAAAAGGTCGTTAAAAAAGTCAGTCTAAAAATGAATACATTCTTTAAAAAAGTAATGAGATTCAAAAAATGAAAAGCAATATTTCTAGAAAAAAAACTGAAACTGAAAAGGGAATATAAATTTTAAAAAGGTCATATTTTCAAATTTTAAAAAATATAATTTTGGGAAAAATTGAAACTTAAAAATAGTCAAAAGTTTTCATAAAAAGTAAAAATTTTGAAAAAAGCTGAAAATTTTGAGAAAAAAAATCAAAAGTCTTAAATAGGACACATTTTTGACAAGAAATCGGTATTTAGATAAAAGTAGTTTAAATTTTGAAATTACGTGGGAATTTTGACAATAAATTCAACGTTTATATTTACTAATTTTGTTTAACATTTTTGCGATCCAGTTTGGAGATATTTAAATTTTTACTAATGAAAGTTGACAATATTCGAAACATTTTTTGAAGTATTAGCAACTTTCATTACTAAAAATTTAAATATTTCCAAACTAGGTCCCAGAAATGTTAAATAAAATTAATATATATAATGTTTCCGACCAATAAGAGTCCAAAATCAATAAAATATATCCAACCTTTCGAAAAATTTAACCTTATCAAAACATTGTTAAGGTTTTGAACAAATAGGAAATTTTCGAAAATCGAAATTTTAAAAAGTCGCAATAGTCAGAAAGATTAAAATTTTCAAAAAGGTCTAAATTTTCGACATAAAAATTTAGAGAAAATGTCTAACCTTTACAGAAAATTTCAAAAAAACATCGAAATTTTGGAAAAATGTCGATTCATTTACCACGATAAAGTAGTGGCCGTGACAGCAGTGAGAGGGGTCACGTGACATATCGGATAGGATATATAAATTTCAGGAAAACGGTCAAAATTTCTAAAAAACAGAACAAGAGAGAAGGGGGAAGAGAAGAGAAAATAGGCATGAAAGAAAAAAGAGAAGCAAGAAGAGGGAGAAGGCAGAGAAAGCGACGAAGCGAATGATAAGAATGCTAAGAAAACCAAAAATGTTTTTAACAATTTTCTAAAATTTCAGCTTTCTTTCAAAATCTTGAGTTTAAACTCAAACTTTGTACATTTTTTAAGAATGTAAGCTTTAAATTGGAAAAAAAAAGTTTAAATATTAGGAGTCTGCATATAACTTTCTAAAACGAAGGGGGTAAACCATTCGAGTATGAAATTAAGATCTGACAAAATTACGCTTCGTAATTTTTCTCAAGTAGTTTTAAAAAATGTATTAATCAACCAAACTTTTCTCAAAATTTTACCGAGTAATAGTTAAATATTTAAATAATAGATAGTCTGAGGAGAGTTCGCCATAGAAGCTAAAAAAAACCAATAACTTTTCTAATAATATTACAAAATCTCGAGTCCAAAGTTTTTTAGGAATTAGGCGACTTTTTGCTGACAGGAACCAAGCCACAGATTCTTAAATATTAGATATTTACCATACAGTTTAGAAAAAGCCATAATCTTTGGTGCAAAAGAGTCTGGCCTCATTTTAAAACCTAGGACTGTCTATTAACCAAAGAACAAATCTGCTGAATGGATGGAGGTAAGTAAGCGATCTGGAGAAGGCACTCAGAGCTTTGGTTCATTCCTGAAAAACAAAAAAGTTAATAAAATATCAATGTTTTCATAAACTTAGCTAGAATAGGGCAGGGTAGGGCTCTTGCCTCCGTCTGAATTAAATAGTCCATTGAATTTTTATTCACAACTACACAAATTTATCGAAAATTTTGGAGGTAATCAATGCCTATTTTGCGTTATTTACGGATTCTTTTCTTTTAACTTCCAAAAATTTAAGTTTTACACTCAAATTTTTGACTTTACATTGACACTTATGATGTTTAAATTGAAATATGAAAAAATATTTTCTTTTTAAATATTTAGAAGTTTCTTCTCGTAATTTTCACTTTCTAGTAAACATTTTCTGGACATAATAAAAAATTTCGTTTTGTGCCCTCTTTTCAAAATTCCTATTTAAATTTGAAACTCGAATATTTTTTTAAATTACAGTTTCTTTCTGAAACCTTTCAGTTTAAATTTGAAAATACCCCTTTTTAAAATGCCACTATTAAAATCGAAATTTAGTCAATTCTCGAATTCATTCTGTACAATTCATTCAAAATTTAAAAATTAACAATTTAGACAGTCAGGTTCTTCAGAAATATTAAAAGTTTCAGGAACAGACGAATTTTACAAAAAGTCAAAGTTACAAAAATTCGAACTATCGAGAAAATGATCAACATTTTCGAAAAAATTTGAGAATAAGTCAAAATTTTCACAAAAACTCGAAATTCTGAGAAAAGGTAGAAATTTTGCAATAATCAAGTTCTGAAAAAAGCGAGACAAAGTCAAAATTTTGATGATAAAAGGTCGACATTTTCAACAAAAAAAATGTGGAAATTCTGAAAAAATTTCGAAAATTTTAAAAATTACGAAATATAGAGAAAGTTAAATTATTAAATGAAATTGGTGATATTAAGTGAATTTTTCAATTAAAAGTCCTATTTACTGCATAAAAGACTTAAATTCAAAAAAAATTGAAATTTTCATCAAAATAACCTTTGAGAAATTGTTTGAAGTTTGAACGTAGCTGGAAATTTTCAAAAAAATGTAGAAGTTTTCAAAAATCAATATTTCGACGTAATCAAATTTAGCATAGAAAAAATCAAAATTTTCAGAAAGATCAAGATTTTGTATAAAAATGTTCAAAAAATGCGAAAATAAATCGAATCTCAAATAAAGGCGAAATTGAAATACAAATCTTGTCCCCTGAAACCAAGAAAGATTAAAAACACAACAGAGGTTGCTCTAAAGCGTTTCAATAGCCAAGCTATCAAGATTTTTATTTCAATTTTTGAAGATAACCAAGGACCAGTCCGTTCCGCCAAAAAAAGAAAAAGGCGAAATTGTTAAAATGATGACATATATAAGTTACCTTTTGAAAAAGGTGGAAACTAAAAAAAATGCAAAACTTGAAATCTGCAATTTTCAAAATATAAATTTGAAATGTTAAAAAGTCTAAATATTCAAGAAAGCCAAGATTTTCAATAAAAATCGAAGTAAGACTTTTCAAGAAGTCAAAATTTCGAAGAAAAAAGACAAAAATTTAAAACAAAAGTCGAGTTTAAAAAAATCAAGGACTTCGAAAGAATCAATCTTCTCAAAATTCGAAACTTTCAAAAAATCCAGAGTGAAAAAAATAATTAAAGTGTTTTTAAAAAAATCTAATTTAAAAAGTCACTGTTTAGAAAAAAGTTAAAATTTCGAGCGAAAATTTCAAAAAAAAAGGTCAATATTTTCAAAAACAAGGTTAAATATTCAGAATTTCGAGATAACTCAAACTATTAAAAAAATTGAAATATTGAAAAAGAAAAAAGCAAATGCTTAATCAAGACAAAAATTATATAAAAAAGGTAAAACGTTTTTAAAAGAATCCAAGTATATCCCAAATAAGACTGAATTTTAAAGAATTTAGAATTTTCAAACAGTCGAAAATAAATAGAAATTTTCAAAATGAAGTCAAAATTTCGAGAAAAAGTTGAAGCTTTGGGAATCGAAAAGGAAAAAGTCGACATTGTGGAAAAGGGGGATATTTTAGAATGTCGAAATTTTCGAAATTAGTCGAAATTTTCAATAAAAAAGTGGAAATTTCAAAAAGATCAACTGAGAATCCTTTCTCTACTTTCATGTAGACACCTGGACGAAAGAGAGGGTGTCGGGTAATAAACAATCAGAGAGTAGTCGATATAAAGGTTGCAAAAAATAAACACACAACTGTTAAAAATCCAAATTTAGACAAACTCATTAATTAGAAACGGAAACTAAAAAAGACATTCATAACAAATAAGTCATATACACAGTCAACAGTATTTATTTGTACAGTAAGCTTTTCTTTATGGGTTTTGACCTGTCAAATATTAAATATTTCACACCCGATTCAATTAGGCGACGTATTATTGGACTTTTTCGAGTAGTAAAGTGCTGATACTTTGATTAGCGCAAGATCATGGCTATTCTAGTATCATGATACAAAATGTTATAGTCTGTACAGCTGATTCTACAATTTCAGGTGTTCAAAGCAAGAATGACAGGAACACCACTCGTAATCGAATTACAAAAAGGAATTCAATTACTTTTTGGAATTGTAATTACTTTCAGGAATTTAATTCCTTCATTGCAATGTAATTTAAAAGAAGTAATGGGTAGCTGCAATTAATTCCTTTGTCTGAGGAATGTTATATTACATTTCAACAAATGACAGAAATTTCACATTACATTACATTTTTTATCAAATTCAATTACAATTCCTATTTTAAAAAATAGAATTGAAATTAGTAATGCGTTACATTTTGTAATGATTACTGCCCAGCTCTGACCACAGCCACAGGTAAAATTTAAAAAAAAATGTCATCAATTCGTTTCGTTTGCTCGATTTTATTATTTGTCAAATTTTTCTTGTTTTCGTCAAATGCAACATAAATATAAATTTAAAAAATGAAATTATTGTTATAATAAATACTGTTTTAATGTTCTCCCGTAAAAATTTTAAACCGAATATAATTCTTAAGTGACAAAACCACAACCTTGGTAGGTGGCAACCCTACAACAGAAAGAGCGACCAGGCAAAGTTTCATAGAACAATGCGAGAAACTCAAATTCAAAATACATAGGTTGCGTGTGTTATGTTTGGATTCTAAAAGGGCGAAATTTTCAGAAAAACGTCCAAACTTAGGAAAAATAACGTAATTTCGAAAAAATCGAAACTTCAAGACAAACTGAAATTGTACTAGAAAGTCAATTTAAAATAAAAAGTTAAATTTCGCAAAAAATTCAAGATCTTAAAAAATAAAAGGGAACCTTTGAAAACAGAAATATAAATTTTGAAAATATCAAAATTTTGACAAATAGACAAATCGTCAAGAAATTGAAATTTTCGCAAAAAAATGGGAAGTTTTTTTAAGACTAACAAAATGTTAGCATTTTGAAAAAAAGTACAGAAATTTTAAAATATCAGCATTTTGTAAAGAAGCTAGTATATCTTAACTATCATTGAATAATCAAACTCACCGCAGAGATTTACGATCAGCAGTTAATGTTGGCATATACACATCTGTCCAAAGGATTTCAGTCTATTCGGCAGGATAAGGACACAGCAAAAACTACGAATTCAATTCAGAAATAGGACAGAAAAATCTTCCTTCATCCAAGTATTCATAAGCATTTCGGCATCGCCTTCCTGTTTTTATTCAGTCAGTCTTCAGGGTTGTTCATCATCATCTCTAGGCTTAAACACCGAGTTGACGATTTCTTGGGCCTAAAATTAGTCATTTTTTAAATCAATGGAATGAAGAACTCAAAAATGTGGCAAACGTGTGAAAGTTTACCAATGAACGTTGGCTATCATATTATTAATGTTGGTTGAATTTTAACCAATGACAGAGTTACTTTACCACCTTGTACCCTGAAACTAAGAAAAATTAAAAAACACAACAAAGGTTTCGACAGCCAAGCTATCATTTTCAGAGATCTTCAGTATCTCTCTGAAGATGATAATAGCTTGGATGTCGAAACGCGTTAGAGCAACCTTTGTTGTGTTTCTTAATCTTTCTTGGTTTCAGAGGAAAGTTTTTTATTTCAATTTTTGAAGATAACCAAGAACCAGTCCGTTCCACCAAAACCTTGTACCCTCCCCAAGTGTCGTTTGTTTTCTCATCTATTCCCCATATTTTGTCTTGTCTCTGGTATTTTCGAATCGTGGCATTTGATTAATTTTAGAATTTGCAGAAAAAGTATTCATCTATTTTCAAATATTAAAATGTTAAGCTTAAGCTCTGCATTTAAAGACACAATCTGTAATTTCGAATTGAAAATATGAAAATAGATTTCGAGAATTAAGTTCTAAGAAGAAAGAGCAGCTACTTGTAAAAACATATTATAAAATTTTGAGTTTAAACGTGATAAAATTTTGAATAATCGACTTTTTGATCAAATACCCAAAATTTAGTAAAATTCGAGATTTTAATAGTAGTGTAAATTCTTCGGCATAATTTACATTCTAATTTGAAACCTATGACTTTTAAGAAGATGATACCAAGTTTAAACCTCTAATTAGGCCCGGATCCAAGGCGATTGGGCCTAATCGTGCCCCACACTTAAAGGGGCCCCGCATCACCACCAAACATAAAAAGTTATTTTCCGAAATTTAGAGCAAATTGCTTTTGACCATAAAGGAGAAATTATAAATTATTCAAGTAATTGAAAATATATTTATTTCGCATTGATGGATGAGATTTATTATTGTGTTTATTATAATATTAGCTGTTACCCGTGGCTTCGTCCAAGTGGAATTAAATAATTGTTTTTCTAGAAAATGGTAACATTTTACTTCGTCTACCTTTGATTATCTTTAAAAAAAATTCCTTGTTAAGTATTGCTCATTTCCCGGTGCAGTCATTAATTGAATCTACTAACCAAGTTTAGCTATTTATATCCAGAGATTTAGGTTATGTATTGGTCCCTTAATAGTTATTACATGGGCGTAGGCACGACTACTTTCAAGGGGAGACAACAACAGTTCTAAAAAATTCAGGGACAAAAAAAGAAAACCTTCCAGCTGAGCAATAATGTACATGTATTTTCACTTAAAAACTATACGAATTGGGGAGATCGAATTTTTAGATTTAAAGTCGAAATTTCGAAAAGAGCCAAACTTTAAGGAGAAAGCTTACAGAAAATTTTAAGAAATGTCAAATTTTCGAAAAAGTGAAAATTTCAAAAAAAGACGAAATTTCCAAACTTCCATTCTTGTGGAAAAAGTGACAATCTCCATAACAAGTCAAATTTACATAAAAAAATAATGCAACTTTCATAAATATTTCAGAATTTTTATTTTATTTAAATGATACCATATTCTAGAAATCTTTCTCAAAATTTCCTAAGAATATTGTTCTCAGACTTATGTTCTATTAAAATTTCGATCCAATTAAAAAAAAAAATAAACGAAATGCCGAAATTTTCAAAAAAAAATCAATTTTAAATGGAAATGTTCAGAAATCGAATATATCGAATTTTGAGATAAAAGTCAAAATTTGCAGAATAAGATGAATTTCGAACGATAATTTGGAATCTAATTTAAAACAAGAAATATAGAAAAACAGATAATTAACACATAACGTACTTCGAAAAAAAATCACGATTTTTGAAAAATACGTACAATTTAGAGAAATCAGGAGAAAAAGATCGCACTTTCTAGAAAATATTCCAACCAAGTCTTTCAACAAAGAGAAAATCCAATTTTAAGATCAAAATTGAAATTTTGAAAACAAACTAGTAATTTCGAAAAAGACAAATTTAAAGGAAAAAAAATTGGAAAAGTCTGGGTTTTCAGTAAATCATGTTAAAAATAAAAACCTAACCTTTAACAGAAGTTCGAAAAATTGTCGAAAATTCGAAGAAAGTTAAAATTTTCAATGGTCTAATTTTGTGAAAGAGTGGAATTTTGAGGAAAAAAATCGCAAATTCCAAAAACATTGTTCTCAAAATTTAAAATTCAGCAAAGACGTTAAATTTATGAGAAATCTTTTTCTCAAAATCCCCAAAAATATTTTTTTCAACATTTTTATCAACATTCTGATCTCATCTACAGAGAAAAAACATTTTCAGAATCATAAAAGATCATATTTTGAGACAAATGGCAATTTGTTGTAAAAGACAAATATTCAGAAAAATTGCGGAATTTTGAAATAAATAAAAGATCTCGGAAACAAAAGTCCAAAATGTAGAATTTTGACAATAAAATCGAAATTTCGAAAAAGTCGAATGCTGAGGAAAAGGCAAATTTTAGGAAAAAACTATTTTAATAAAAAAGTCAAAACTTTGATAAAACGACGAATTTACCAAGAAAATATTAAATATCGGATATGGACTTAAAATTCAAAATTTCATGAAAACCAGTCGAAATTTCCAAAAGATCAGATTCTAAATTTTCAAAATTGGGTAAATATTCAGAAAATTATCGAAATTTCAAAAAAAAAAAAGAAATTTGAGAAAAAAAGGCGAAATTTGGAAAACATATTTCAAGGAAGGATGTATTCTGAAGCTGGAAAGAAAATTTTTGGTCCCCCAGTTGAATAGATAAATTTTTGGTTAGTTGCATGAACTACAGGGGGCAAGATTTACCATGCTGTAGTCTAGCTACACCTATGGTTAGCTAGGATAGGTAACAGAAATAAAACTTTATGTATCCAAATTTACGAACAGTTTAAGCAATTTCATGGTTTGTTAAATTAAGAGTTCGATTTGTTTTGTTTTACATACAAACTGGATAACAGCACAAACATTATTTTATTTCTGCTAACTGCTCAGCCAAAACAAAAACTGAAAAAAAAAAAAAATAGAGCTCCGCAAAATCTAGACGGGCTCCACACTTATTGAATCCGCGCCTGAATCCAATTCTGGAAATTAGCTTTTTAAAATTTCCAGAAAAAGTGAAGTTTTGGCAATTTAATACATTATATAAAAAACAAACTTACGCTGAGATTTATGAACAGCTGAGTTGAGAAGTAGCTGCTCAAAACAGACCATAACGACATGTCATCCAGCAAAAAGACGACATAGCCAAAATCATGACTTCTATTTCCAGAGCTGGGATTTCCACATCCAACGTATTTATCAGAATTTGCCCACCTCCTTTTCATCTTTTTAAGTCATTCTCTGATAATTAACATGAGATATCCTCCATCGATTTCACTCGGCTCAAATATTTGTATGACAATTTCTTGATCCTAAAATCAATCAAATTTTTTAAATAAGGAAATTCAAAAGTCTTTGTAGGGCTAAGCGGAGAATACATAATTGCTTTAACTATGTAATGGTTTTTTTGCACCAAAATTCACCTTTTTGTTGATCAAATACACCTTTTTCAGAACAATTTCAACATGTAAGAATTAACAATATTTTCATTTACCTTATATAAATGTGAAGTTGGTGTTTTGTTTGGGACTTTTCCTTCAAAAATTAATAGTAACAGTTTTTAAACCTGTTTACACATTTAATCTAGGATTTTGGCGGGCTTTAGTTAGAAAATGAAATTTGTTTATAGTCCTAACCTAATTCTTCGGTTGTCAATTGTCAACCCAAAGTGACATTTGGGTGGTGCATTCGATCTATTTCCCAGGAGTTCAATTCGCTACGACTGTAAAGTTATTTTGCCAAGGGTATAGTATATTAACTTGTGACAATTTGTGAGGGATTTTGCTGGGTGTCTCGTTTTCGGACAAATCGCTTCGCATTCATAAAGACCGTTTCGTCACCACGTTAACGTTCTAACATATTAGAAAAAAAAAAATACAGTCCCAACTAATGTATCAATGCGAAAGTGTGTTTGTCCGCTTCTGTTGGTTCAATTACTGAAGCGATTTGTTATACGAGGCATTGTTTGCTTGGAGGGGCTGTTGTGACAAATGACCAATTAAATGTTCTGTAATTAAACAGTTAAACGTGCTTAAAATTGAAAATATGTACAACCGCAACCATAGACTAGTTGCGGCCTTCCTTGGCCTCGTCAGCATGGTACGGTGGTTGTATACACTTCCAATTTAAAGCCGTCAGTCAGTCGTATAAGTATCCAAGAGATCAAACCTCCATTGGGTGACTTGTAACTGACTTTTAACTGTTTATTACGCAAACATTTTTGCTACATGCTAATTGAAGCATTACTCTCTGCTGAGATAATAAGCCTTGTATATACGAATATATACAAGTTTATTACGATGCAATTGAAATCTAATTTCATTAGAATCTAATGAAAGGTTGTTAATAGTGTCACAAAATGTAGGTATAGAATTTGTATTAGTGATTTTGTAAGGAATTTTCTAGAAAATTTGATAATGGGAAGCGGCCGCGATAATGAATCAAGCGGTAGATAAGCGCTCCAGAAATTTCCGCAAACGATAATATTATCTGTCGAGATCAGTCTAGAAACCGCAACGGTACCTATAAATATACGCGGTCGTTTTTCCCTCGGTTAGTTATTTAAACAGTGAGTTAGTTAGTTGGTTAACTAGTTAGTTAAACAGTGAATTGGTAACTTAATTAAACAGTGAGTTAGTTGTGTTCCGAAATCAGTTTGAAAATAAAGTGGTTACGATTCACGGAAGTATTAATTTTCGAACCGATAACGCGCAACAATAGGATACGTTTGCTCCTGAAAACTGTTCCAGACAAACTCAAATCAATGTTATAACTTAATTTTTTAATTCTATTTTAAATTTAATTGTAACGTAACTAATCTATTTAATACATCTCTAAGCACGGACTGACAGATAATGCACAGCCTAAACAATTGGATCTAAGAACATGAAATTTCTTACTTTTGTTTCCCATAATACATAGGTGAGCACTAAGGGAGGATTTTTCAAAATTCAGTTTCCAAGAGAGTAAAAATGGGCATTAACGGATGGGCGTTGAGAGCTGACATTGTTAACTGACAACATTTTCTTTTTTAGACATTTTTGAAGTTTCTTCTCGAAATTTCGAGTTTATAGTCCAAATTTTCTGCACACAATCGATAATTTGAGTAATTTTTTTTTTAAGTTTTTTCAGAAATTTACGCTTAAAATACAAAATCTTTAATTTACCGAAATTAAACATACATTTTTTACAAACTTCGAATTTGAAATTAAGATATTAAATTGTACGATTCTAGAAGAAAAAAAATCAAAATTTCATAAAAAAAGAGATTATTTTCACAAATATTTCGGATTTATTTACAGAAATTTCGATGTTTTTCCAGTTTTAAATTTCAAGTGGAGATTTCTAATGATTTTTTTTAATTTCGACTTAGGAAATGAAGTCCACACTTACAACCAAAAATTAAATTTTTCCTTCATTTATTATTGTTTAAATTCTCAAGGCAAACGTTAAAATCCTGAAACAAAAAAATCGAAACAAGTTCAAAGAATTTTTTTTTTAACTTTGGGGAAGAATTTTAGATTTTTTTCTATTCGAAATTTCGACCTTCTTCGAATTTTTATATTTTTTATTTCGATTTCCGAATTTATGAATCTTTATTTTAAAATGTCAGAATAACAAGAAGTGCAAATTTGAATTTTCTTGGAATGAATGACAGATGAAATATTGAAGGAAAATTATTGTTATTATCCTCGAAATTTAAAATTAAAATTTTCTATCTAAAGTTAAAATTTTGAGACTTAAGTCGAAATGCAGGGATTAAAGACAAAAAAACTTTTAAATTAAAAAAAAAACTATTTCTCGAAATTTTTAATTAAAAAGGCAAAATTTGGAAATGATGTCCAGATTTCGAGAAGAAATTTCAAAGTGATTAAAACAAATGTTTCTCCACAATTCGCTTTAAACACATAATTTTTAAATCGAAGCCAGAATTTCGTTTTATGCTTTTCTGTCAAAAACCCTTTTTAGATTTTAAACTTGAAAACTCTTCCAATGTCGGTTTTTTAGCTTTTTGTTCAAAATTTAAAAATTCGCAATTTAAAAGATATCAGAAATTTTCAGAAACAAAAAAAAGCTCTACATCCTGAAAAAATTTTAAAAAATAAAATCAACATTTTCACAAAAAGTCGAAATTTTGAAAAAGGGTAAAAATTTTGAAAAAATCAAATTGTGAAAAGTTACAACTTCAAAAAAAAGTCAAAAATCTGATTATATAAAAGAGTGGCAATTTCAAAAAATACGGGAATTTTGAAAAAAAATTAATTTTCGAAAAATATCAAAATGAAGAAAAAGTCAATTTTGTGAAATAAAAGGCTAATTTACTACGAAAAGTTGAAGCTTCGAGAAAAAGTTGAAATTTTTAAATAAGATCATAACTTAGAGAAATTGTCAAAAGTTTGAACCAAAGCAGATATATTCCAAAAAGAACGTAGAAGTTTTTAAAAATAAATATTTCACTATAATCAAATATATGAAAAAAATCAAAATTTTGAAACAGTTATAATTTTTAAAAAACCACAGTTTTTCGAAAATATCAAAATTTTGTTTCAAAACTTCCAAAAAAATTCGAAAAAAAATCAAAATCTTACAGACATTCGAAATTGCCAAAGTCTTAAAATTTCAAAAAAGTAGAAGTTAAAAAAAATGGAAAATTTGAAATTCGAAGTTTTCAAAATATAAAGTCAAAATTGAAATACAAAACTTGTCCCCTGAAACCAAAAAAGATTTTAAAAAACACAACAACGGTTGCTCTAACGCGTTTCGACGGCCAAGCTATCATCTTCAGTATCTCTTTGAAGATGATAGCTTGGCTGTCGAAACGCGTTATAGCAACCTTTATTGTGTTTTTTAATCTTTCTTGGTTTTAGGGCACAAGTTTTGTATTTCAATCCTTTACAATAGATGAGTACCCAAAACTTCTGGGAGATGGGGGAATGAAGTAAATAATTTCCAAATTAAAAAACATCAGAGGAAAGTACTTGAACGCCTAATAGCACCATTTCATCAACAATTGATGATTTGAAGACAGAAATGCGACCTACACTCATAAAACGGTGTGAATATATCTTTACTATTTTCTGCTGTTCTTTGACGTTTACAAGAAATAAAAAATCGTGATTAAACTGAAAAATCGTTTTTAACTAGATAATTATGTATTTAAATTTGATTTACAATGAAGCTGGAGGTAACTTAAATACCAAGCACACGTATAGAGAATGCGTACTAGGGAACAACTAATTAGGAGGACTCGTTTTATGAGTACAACGATGCCGATTAAAATAATCGTGACGTCATGAGACGAGTATGACTAATAGTAAACGGGATCGTTAAAATAAAGAGCATCAAATAAAGGCAATAAAACGATTTCTAGCTTTCTCTGAATTATTTCACCAAATCCCTCATTTTGAGACTAATTTCTGTAGCCTGTAGGAGAAAAGTGAAAATTTGATTGATAAAAGTTGAAATTTTTAAAAAAAAGTGAAAATTTTGAAAAAAAAATCAACTTTTCAAGTCAATATTTTCAAAAAAGGCTATATTTTCAAAAAAAAAGAAGTCTAATTTTGGAAAATGCGGAAATTTTGAAAAAATTTGGACAATTTGAAATGGCGAAATTTTTTCAAAAATAGTCGAAACAGCCAAAATGTTAAATAAAAATCGAAATGTAAGATCTTTAAAAAAATGACGTCATTTTCCGGAAAGAACATCCTGAAAAAAAGTTGAAATCTTAGAAAATTAGTAATTTAAAAAAAAACTAAAAATTTCGAAGAGATAAAATTTTAATGAAGCTCAAATGTTCAAAATAATTAAAATGTTTAAAAAAAAGTCGAACCACGGAAGTCAGATTTACATAAAGAGTCGAAATGTTAAGTCACAATTTTAAAAAAGTTATAAATTTCCAGTAAGTGCAATTTAAAAAATCAAAATTTTCAAAAAGAAGTCAAAAATTTGTGAAATAAAAGCGGAATTATCCAAAAAACTGAGTTAGTTAAAATATTCAGTAAAAATGGAAAAGACATTTTGAAAATTAATACAAATTGTCCTAAAAGTTCAACTTCTCAAAAAAGTTAAAATTTCGAAAAAGTCGAAAACGTAAAAAAACGGTTGGAATTTGTTCCACATTATGTTCCATGTAAAATCGTAATTCTTTGAAACACGGTGGTGTCTTTATGTTTGGAGTTGTACAAGTACTAAAGGAGTGGGAAAACTTGATTGATGGCACTATGAACCACAAAGAACCATAATCAATATTGTTACGGGCTTATCGGTTCGAATTGATTACGCTTATCGAATAGACCCACTTTATTACTGAACTCAACTTGGATCAGCACAATTAACAATTAACTCACTTATCATTGACTTCTACTAACTCACTAATTACACTGACTCTAACTGGCTGACTCGAGAGAAAGCTGACCGCCTTTTTATAGTTTTGGCCCCCGGCTCCCAAAATTTTCGGCAGATAAGGCTTATCGAATGCCGAAATTTCTGTAACGCTTATCTGCCGTTTGTTTCGTTATCGCGGCCGCTTTCCCCTTATAAGAACCTTCTACAAACTTTTTTTATTTACTAAATTCTACAATTCTATTCTAAATCCTATTTCATCTATTTACATTGCGTTACAATATATTACTATCCTAAAGAAGAATATTCTTTTAATAATAATTGGATATTTTAACAACATAACAAAACATTTTATATTTTCAATTAGGTTCTTCTGATCAGTCTATTAAAATTAAACTTAAAATTATAAAAAGATTAAATTAAAAATATCTATCAAGTTTTCGAACATGGATTACTTTTTGCTATTTTTAAAAACCCTGTAAAAAAATTGGACGTATATTTAAACATGCAAAGCTATTTACCTTCATAAGTTGATATTGGGCTTCGATTTCAGCTAATCGACTTGTTACAGTTGCTTGGAATTCTGTCATTACTCGTACGAATTTTTCATTAGCTAGTTGACTTTGGTAAAGGTGAAATTTAATGTCTTTCGCTACATCTTTTAAACCTGCTCTCAATTGGGCCGTGTCTTTGCAGAGTTCTCCAAAGGATACATTAGGTGCCTCACGAACGTGTGGAATATCTTCTTCCAGGCTCAGCACATGTTTGAACTGAAAAAGAAAAATTTTGACACATAGTAACCGCAATTTTTAACGCCGGAGCAATACTATGACAAAATTTACAGTTGCGAATGTAGATATCAAATTTGAAACTCCTAGTGTTTAAATTTTATCAAAAAATAGTCTCATTACCTTTTTCTCTAGAATGTTAACTAAATAGTGGGGTAACTTGATTCCCTTATAAAGGGGCTTGATTTGATTTGATAATCTCGAGATTTACAAGAAATATTTTTCTCTACATTTCTTAAATATATTATTCTCAACATTTTTATTAAAACTTTAATCCAAGAAAAATGAAATAATGTTGAGGAAAGGTCGAATTTTAAATAAAAAAATCAATTTTAAACAGAACAGATTTCACAATTACCTAAGACGTTTAGTCGACACTTCGAGAATAAGACGAACTCTGGGAAACAGGTTGAAATTTCCGGATAATTTCCGCAAATCGTGAAAAAGGCCGAAATTTCTACGACATATTCAAATTTCCAATGCAGTCTAATTTGAGAAGAAAAAGTAGAATTTTGTGTATAAAATCGTAATTTACTCACAGACACGGTCGGTAAACGCTTATGGAGTTATAATTAAAATTATTTTACTTTTCTTGAGGACTTTGACAGCCGGAAACTAAAAACTCTTTTTCCCTTTATTGATCGTCCTGAATCTGTCAATCGTTGTCGATGATATTTGTGGACAGCCTGTATAAACAAAAACAGTTTTGGGATAAGGTCAGAATTTGCAGGAAATTAAATTAAATATAAGAAATCTGACATTTTGGAAAAACCTAAAAATTATCGAAATTTCGAGAAACAAAAAGATTTTTGAGGTAAAAACTGAAAGCTTCGAAACCTCAAACAAATTTTGAAAAAAAAAATTCGAAAAAGATCGACATTTTGAGAAAAAGATGGACACTTTGAGAAAAAGATCGAAATATCTAGAAAAAAGTCGAAATTTAGGAAAATTCGAAGCTTTCCAGAGAGAGTGAATTTTGTCGAAATTTTGAAACAAGGGCGAATTTTGAGGAGAAAAATCCACATTTTAAGAAAAGTTGTCGAAATTTCTCGACGGAATATTAATTTTTTTAATGGCTGCCTGAGTGAAGGACCCCTCCCCCTGCCCCTGTGACATCAGAAAATAGACCCTATTTTGAAATAAACGTCGAAATTGTGAGAAACAAATCGGAATTTGAGTTTCCTGGAATTTTTATTCATTTTTTTGCACAAATATTCAAAATTTTCAACAAAAAATTTCAAGATTTGCGAATAAATATTATTATTGTACTTTTTTATTAAAATATCTACCTCAAAATTCGAGAGAAAGGCGAAGTTTGATAAACAAGTCGAAATTTGCAGAAAGACGAATTTAAAAAAGAAGTCGAAATTTTCAGAAAAATTCAAATTTTGAGAAACTGGGATATTAAAAAAAAGCGACGAATTTTGAGATCAAAATTCGAAATTTTGAGAAAGCCAGATGTTGAAAAAAGAAAGAAATAGAGAAATTTTCTGAAAAAAAAACGAATTTTGTGAATAAAGAGGAGTTTTGGGGAAGTCGAAATTTCCGAAATTTTAAGCAAAGGACTAATTTTCCGGAAATATGGAAATTTCTGGATAATGTTCTCGCAGTTGAGAATATCAGTTTTCGGTTGACTGTATGAACCAGGGGAGAGCAAGCGTCCAACTCTGCCCTATCGGAGCTAGCTAGTAGGAAAAGAAAACAAGAGAATAGTTTTTATTAGGTGGGTCTAGAAAACTACTGCATTAGTTATTACAAGAGACCGGATTATAATTCGGCTGTTATGCAACATAAAAAGCTTGAAATATGCAAGCAAAATGCTTAAAATATGCACCAAAAGTGTCAAATATGCAACTTTAAATAATAATGCTATTAATTATCATTTTAGGAAAAATTAAGGAATTTCAAAAATAGAAGAGTTTTGAATGAAAATAACGAAAAGCAGAGGTTTGAGATTTAAACTGATTTTTGGAAAAACACCTATTTTAAAATAAAAGATCGAAATTTCGAAAAAAAAGATAAATTTGGAGGAGAAAGTCTAAATTTCCAGAAACTTTAGGATTTTTGTCAAAATTTCTCGACACTGAAATCGTAAAATATCGAAATTTTTAGAAAAATAAAGGAATTTCCAAAAAGGAAAAGGTGACATTTCAAGAAAAACGGTAGATATTTCGACGGTCGACGGTTGAAATTTTGCAAAGAAAAATTAGAATACGTAACTATTCTGACCCTGTCTAAAATTGAAGAAAAATATTTTTTTCAAGTTTAAAAATTTCATGCTGAAAGTCTGAATTTACTACAATTTGAAGGAAAAAATTGACGAAAAATCGAAAATAGAGTTATCAAATTAGGAAAAAAATTGAAATTTAAAGTAAGAAGTAGTAAATTTGGAATTTTTTTAAAAAAGAAAAATTTCCGGAAAAACTCCAATTTGCCAAAAAAGTTGTAAGGAAAACTGAGTTTTCCTGGCTTGAATGAAAAACACTCTACTACTTTATTCCAAAGATGCAACAGAGGATTTTTTTTATTTTAAACTTGAAATTTTAGGAGAAGAAAAGAGATATTTCGAGTAATTTCCAGATAAAAGTTCAAACTTCAAGAAAAAGTCGAAATTCTTAAAACAGGATTCAAGTTAAAAGTTAAAATTTTAATTTGGGTTAAAATGTTGAGAATAAAGTCAATATTTTCTAGAAAATGTGGAAATTATAAGTTCCTACTTTAATCTAATCAGAAATGAGATATGAAGCTGAGATGAAAGTTGCATGAAATTGTGTAAAATTTTGAAAAAAATTGAAATTTCAAAAAAATATTCCAATCTGACGCCTAAAGTAAAAACTCTTTTAAGTACGTAAATTCGACGAACCGAAATAAACCGATATTTTTTTTCGGTTTCGTTCCGGCAAAAATAACGGTTTTTTTTTCGGTTTTTTTTTCGGTTTAGTTCCGGTTCGAAGCCCTGCCTGGAACCAAGAAAAATTAAAAAGCACATTAACACTAGAATGTTTTTCTTACACAGGTTTGGTATATCTTGACGAGATCTAATAAGATGGAAGTCAGACAAACACAAGAATTTTTGCAAGATAACCAAGGACCAGTCCGTTCTACCAAAAAAAAACCTTATGTTGAGCAAAAGATGAATTTCGAGGAATACAAATAAAATGTCTAAAAAGTAAAATGAATTATAAGAGAAAAAGTTATTACGAGAAAAAGAAGGAAATTTCAAGGATAAAATGGAAATCTAGTAGATATTCAAAATATCTCAGTCTTCAAATTTGTTAAATTTTCCGGTTGAATATTTATTTTTTCTTGACTGCTTAAGTCAGAATATCCAATATTGAGATAAATGTCAACATTTTGAGAAACAAATTGTATTTTCAGAAAATTGGTTTTAAAAAAATTTCGAGAACTTGTAATTTACAAAAAAAAGTTTCTAAAATTTTTAATTAAAATCAGAATTTCCAAAAAAATTTTTTTAACGTTTTCACTTTTTTATGAAAGGATCGTCAAAATTTTGAGGAAAAGACAAATTTTGATAAACACTTCGAAATTTGTAGAAATTCAGATTTTAAAAAAGTGGAAATTTCCAAAATTGTCGAATTTTGAAAAATGGAAATTTTGAAGAAACAAAAAACGAAAAATGTTGAGATAAAAATTTAACATTTTAAAAAGATTAGATTTTGATTAAAACAGGTCAAATTTTAGTTTAGCGGATTAGTCGGCGAATTGGATATGGCACATGTCAAATCAGCGAAATTAACTTTGCGTTAATGGACAGGACCGAACCACAGACTAATTGGCAGACTTTACCTTGCGCAGATTAAATATGTCAGTTAGAGACTGTTAAAAGATCTCAATTCCGTCTGAGTTTGACATCTTTCACTAAATATTTCGCAGGACGAGTATAATTTGTACCAAAGTGACGAATATTAACCCACTAACGCAGGGGTCGGCAAACTTTTAAACCGAAAGAGCCAACCGCAATAAAAAAAATTGATTTCGTGAATTTCAAAGAGCCACAGATTTTTATTTCTGATTTTTCATTTTATTTTAAAATTAAATCACATAAATCAGACAAAGTATGGGACAGAGAGAGACCCCTCTGACTCATGTAGTAAACCAAAATATTTTCAGCACAAAAGACATTTTAATTTTTAAAATTTAGACCTGTAGTTCAAAATTTGCCCATTTTTCGCAATTTCAACTTTTTTGTCTCTTCTCTATATCAGTCTTTTTTTATAATATCTATTTTGGTCCTAAAAGGCGATTACCCCAATCTCCCTTTCTTCTCAAACCTCAACAATTTGTGAAAATGTTTACTTTTTCTAATTGGACTTACTGGAAGATTTGACTTATTTCTCACTAATTCATCTTTTGTCTACTTTTTAATAAAAAAAGTAAAAATTTGAAGTAATTGGAGATGTTAAATAAAATAGTTTATAAAGATTTCGACCTTTTCAAGATTTTCATTTTACGAAATTTCTCAAGCTTCACTTTTTCCAAAATTACATTTTTTCGACTTTGTTCTCAATTGCAGCTATTTCCTGTAACATTCGACATTCTTTTTAAAATTCATCCTTTTACCAAATTTCGGTATTTTTCCCAAAATTAACTTTTACTAAATACTTAAACTTTTATTTACTTTCTACAAATTTGGACTTGTTTCACAAAATTCGGTTTTTTTTCTAAATTTCGACTTTAAAATTAGACATTTATCGTTTCTAAGGTGCGAGTTTTTCGACCAAATTCCTCAATATTTGACTTTGACTTAATCTCAAAATGTATTTTTTTGCTTCTTAAAATTTGACCTTTCTTTAAAGTTCAGCATTTTTCTTGAATCTGAAATTTGTGTCAATATTGTGCATTCTTTTGAAATTATTTTACCAATTCTATCAAAATTCGAATTTATCTGAACATTTGCAGCTTTTTTTTTAAATCGTCTTGTTCTCGAAATTTCAAACTTCTTCTCAAAATTTAAATTTCTCTGGAAAATTGCAATATTGTTGTCGAAATTTCGATCTTTTCCTTGAAATTTTTCCTAACATTTGACTTTTTTCTTCTTCTATGAAAAACTACCGACTTCTTTAAAGCTCGACAATTTTTTTAAAGGTTTCAGTTTATTTTTACAACTACTCTTTTTGATATTTTACAATTTCTTAAAAAATTCAAATTTGTCTAAAAATGTTAGATTTTTAATTTGTTTTGGGTTTCATTCTATTGTCGAAATTTGACGTTTTTATTTCTAAAACTTTACCCTTTTTTAAGAACTTTTGATAAATTCATTTTGTTGAAATCTCTTTCTTTTTCTTAATTTTTTCGAAATCTTTTCCTTTTTTCAATTTTTTCGAAGTCTCTTTTTTTTCCCAATTTTTTTGGAAATCTTTTCGTTTTTCCCAAAATTCGGCTTTTTCTGAGCTTTTATTTCGAACTTTGATATTTGACGTTTCTGTAAATTTACAACGACAAAGGATAAATTCTAAATTATTTAAATAATTAAAAATATATTTATTTTAGGTTCGCATTGATGAGATTTATTATTGTGTTTATTATAATACTAGCTGCTACCCGCGGTTTCGTTCGCTGGAATTAAATAACTATTTTTCTAGAAAATGCAAGAAGAATGCAACCTAGACTACAAATTCATGCAGCCCTCCAGGCGTGTATAGTGAATCATAGGTAGCCGAACTACCAACAGTTGAAACACTGCGCCACCTAGCGAAGCGGTTGCTCTCTAGGAGAGTTCCCAGAAGACAAGGATTCTATAATGCACAGACCAATAGGTTTGAACATTTATTAGATTCGAAGTTTGGAAACCAAATACCGGTTTCGATCTTGTTAGATCTCGTCAGTTTGGTATATCCAACTCGAATGCTAATAAATGTTCCGACAAGTAAGTACTAAAACAATCACACGCGTCGAGCGAGTGACTCTTTAGTACTACCACCTATTGGTCCATAGAGAAACTATGGCCATCGCCAACAATGTCGTATGCAAGAAGAATGCAACCTAGACTACAAATTCATGCAGCCCTCCAGGCGTGTATAGTGAATCATAGGTAGCCGAACTACCAACAGTTGAAACACTGCGCCACCTAGCGAAGCGGTTGCTTGTTTTAGTACTTACTTGTCGGAACATTTATTAGCATTCGAGTTGGATATACCAAACTGACGAGATCTAACAAGATCGAAACCGGTATTTGGTTTCCAAACTTCGAATCTAATAAATGTTCAAACCTATTGGTCTGTGCATTATAGAATCCTTGTCTTCTGGGAACTCTCCTAGAGAGCAACCGCTTCGCTAGGTGGCAGTGTTTCAACTGTTGGTAGTTCAGCTACCTATGATTCACTATACACGCCTGGAGGGCTGCATGAATTTGTAGTCTAGGTTGCATTCTTCTTGCATACGACATTGTTGGCGATGGCCATAGTTTCGCTATGGACCAATAGGTGGTAGTACTAAAGAGTCACTCGCTCGACGCGTGTGATTGTTTTAGTACTTACTTGTCGGAACATTTATTAGCATTCGAGTTGGATATACCAAACTGACGAGATCTAACAAGATCGAAACCGGTATTTGGTTTCCAAACTTCGAATCTAATAAATGTTCAAACCTATTGGTCTGTGCATTATAGATTTCTAGAAAATGTTAACAATTTACTTTTTCGAGGTTGGACTTTCTTAAAAAAAACTTTCCATGTTAAGCATTGCCAATTTCCAGGTGCAGTTATTAATTGAATCTGCTAACCAGGTTTAGGTTTCTATATTCAGAGATTTAGGTTATTTATTGGTCCCTTAATAGTTAACTACATGGACGTAGGCAGGATTTCTTTCAGGGGGAGGCAATAACAATTCTAAAAAAATTCATGGACAAAAAAAAGGAAACCTTCCGGCTGAGTAATAATGTACATATATTTTCACTATCGAATTTTCACAGTTAAAGTCCAAATTTCGAAAAAGGGCGAAACTTCAAGAGAGCTTAAAGAAAATTTTAAGAAATGTTAACATTACGAAAAAGTGAAAATTTCAAAAAAAAGGAAATTTCCAAACTTCGACTCTTACGAAAAAAAATGACAATTTCCATAGTAAAGTCAAATTTAAATAAAAAAATAAGACAACGTTTAAAAATATTTCTCTCAGAATTTTTATTTTATTTAAATATTAACATATTCTTGAAAGTTCTCAAAATTTCCTTAAGAATATTGTTCTCAGACTTAGTTTCTATTAAAATTTTGATCCAATTTTAAAAAAATAAACGAATTTTGTTAAAAGTCGAAATTTAAAAAAAAATCAATTTTAAATGAAAATGTCCAGAAACAGAATATATCGAATTTTGAGATAAAAGTCAAAATTTGCAGAATAAATGAATTTCGAACGATAATTTGAAATCACTTGGGAATTAAAATTAAAAAAAGAATTAGAGAAAAAAACAGATAATTAACAAAACGTGCTTCGAAAAAAATCACGATTTTTGAAAAATACGTACAATTTAAAAAAATTATGAGAAAAAGATCGCATTTTCTAGGAAATAATTTAACTTTCCAAGAGAAAATCCAATTTTAGGATCAACATTGGAATTTTGAAAATAAATCAGTAATTTCGAAAAAGACAAATTTCGAGGACAAAAATTTGGAAAAGTCGTAGTTTTCAGTAAATGATATTAAAAATAAAAACCTAACCTTCACAGAAGCTCGAAAAATGTCCAAAATTGAAAAAAAGTTAAAATTTTTTGGTCCAAATTTTTGACAAAGTCGAATTTTGAGAAAAAAAAATCGCAATTTCCAAAAACACTGTTCTCGAAATTTAAAATTCAGTAAAGACGTTGAATTTATAGAAATAGTTTTCTCTAAATCCTCAAAAATATTTCTCTGAATATTTTCACTAAGATTCCGATCTAATTTAGAAAGAAAACCTTTTCAGAACCTTAAAGCATCACATTTTGAGATAAAAGTGGAAATTTTTTGAAAAAGATAAATATTAAGAAAAATTACAGTATTTTGAAATAAATAAACGATTTTTGTAATAAAAGTTCAAAATTAAAATTTTACAATCATTTCGAAAAAGTCGAATTCTGAGGAAAAATCAAATTTAAGGAAAAAACTATTCTAAGAGGAAAAGTAAAAATTTTGAGAAAAAATATGAATTTACCAAGAAAATATTAAATATCAGATATTGAGATAAAATTCAGAATTTCATGAAAAAGAAACCAGTCAAAATTTCGAAAAAAACAGATTCTAAATTTTCAAAAAAAAACCAAATGTTCAGAAAATTATCAAAATCTGAAAAAAAAACCGACATTTCGAGAAAACTTCGAAAAGGACAAAAAATTTAAAATGTTTCAGAGAATGTCTAATTTTAAGAAAAAAATGGAATTTTTGAAAAAATAATCTCTGAGAAAAAGACGAAATTAGGAGAAAATGATCGAAATTCTGCGAAAAAGATCTAAATTTTGAGAAAAAGCCTTTAATATTTAAGTGAAACTTTGAAATTTTCCAGAAAGAATCAGATTTTCTCAAAATTAAGAAACAAAAAATTTAAAAAAAAAATAAATTTTAAGAAAAAAAAATAGAATTTCCTAGGTGAATATTTATTTTCTCCTAACTATTCGACTCAGAGAAAGACAAGCGCCCTACCCTGTTTCATGTGGCGTCAGAAAATGTCCAATATAGTGATACACACACAATTCAAATTGAAATTTCCAGAAAGTGTTTTCGCAATTTACTTACAAAAATTTTTAAAAAATATACTTTTTTTTATCAGAAGATCGACCAAATTGCGAGGACAAGGCAAATTTTAATAAATAAGCTGAAGTTTGCAGAATTATGGCCGAAATTTTCAGTAAAAGTCGAATTTCCAGAAATGGTGAAAGTTTGGAAAAAAACGACAAACTTTAAAAAAAAATTTGAAATCTTGATAGTCATGTTTGCTAAAACAAGTGAAATTTTATGAATAATTCAAAATTTCAAAAAAGGACAAATTTTGTAAAAATATACGAAATTTGGAAACAGGCCAAATTTTGAAAAAAATATTTCAAGGAAAGAATGCATTTTGAAGCTGGAAAGAAAATTTTTGATCCCCTAGTTGAATAGATAAATTTTCGATTTGTTGCATGAATTGGAGGGGGCAAGCGCCCTACCCTGCTCTATTCTGACTAAGCCCTATGATTAACTAGGATAGGTAACAGAAATAAAACTATGTAATTAACTATCCAACATTACAAACAATTTATGCAATTTAATGGTTTGTTAAATTGAGAGTTCGATTTGTTTTGTTTTACATATAAACTCGATAACATCACAAACATTATTATATTTCTGCTAGCTGCTCAGCCAAACCAAAAAAAAGGAGGCCTCACAAAAAAATCTAATCGGGCCCCGCACTCATTAAATCTGGGCCTGCCTTTAATTCTGCTTTTTAAAATTTCCAGAAAGTTGGAGTTTTGGTAGATTTTAATACATTTCATAAAAAACAAACTTACACTGAGATTTATGAACAGCTAAAATGAAAAGTAGCTGCTCAAAACAGACCAAAAGGACATATCATCCAGCAAAAATCATAACTTCCATTTCTGGAGCTAGGCTTGCCATGTCCAACGTATTTATCAGATTTGCTCCTCTCCCTTTCATCTCTTTAATTCATTCTCTGATAATTAATATGGGATATCCTCCATCGATATCACTTGGCCCAAATACTGGTATGACAATTTTCTTGGTCCTAAAATCAATCAAAATTTTTAAATGAGGGAATTCAAAAGTATCTAGAAGGTTGAGTGAGCGGAGAATACATAATTGCTTAAACTATGTAATAGTTTTTTGCCCCCAAATTCACCTTTTCATGGATAAATTACACATTTTTAAAAACAAGGGACTGAAAAACGCCAGAACATGGAGCCTAAAATACACCTATTTGCAAGGCAAATACAACTTTGTGCAAATTAAAAATGGAGGCAAAACAAACCAGCTGTTACATGTAATACAAATATTTAATATTTATAAAATCTACAAATTTGCTCGAACTTTTCCAGAAATTACGAAATAAAACTTTCTTTGTTAATAAACTTGCCCTTAGTTCCTTTTTTTTAATTTTTCCAAAATTAAAATTTTGAAATCGTACTTTCAGTATTTATGTATTTAAATCCAAATGTTGAGCTTCTTAACGAGAAATGTCAATTTAAAAGATATCAATTCTTTTCAAAGTTTCAAGCTCTAATTTCAATACTTTTGCTTTGATTCAGAATTTCTTCCTTTTCCCAAAAATTTCGAATTTTAAACGAAAGGTTTAATACTTCTTGCACTTGAGAACTTGATGTCACGCTTCACAATTAGCACTTCTGGTTCTCCTGGTTTTTTGTGGCTTCTCCAATTTCCTTTTATTGGATATTTCCCATTTCTGGATAAATTTTCTATTGGAAATTTCAGTAGACTGAAACTTCTACATTTTTCTCCAAATTGCGCCTTGAGAAACTCGAATCGAGAATCTTTTTGTACACAATATCCACAGAAGTCGGAAGAATAAATCGAAGGATCAAAAATACTTAAAAGTTATTTGAGAAAAAGCTGAAAAAATTCTTTTGCAATGGCTGATTTTTTAATGAAAAATTTATTAGAGTACTTTTTATGAAGAGTTTAATAATGCTATTAATTTTAAATTATCTTCTTACTTAAGTTCTCAACACAACACATCTGGTCAAGTAGCAGTTACGTGTCTTTTGGTTTTAGGACTTTTTTGTGGTTACTTATTGGGTATTCTCGGAACAATTTCATCAGGTAAGAATTATAAATATTGTCATTTACCTGATATAAATGTGAAGTTGATGTTGTTGTTTTTTTTTCGGACTTTTTCTTCTTAATAGTCACAGTTTTTGAACTTGTTTACACATTTAATCCATGATTTTGGAGGTGTTTGTTTAGTTAGAAAATAAAATTTGTTTACATTTCTAACCTTATTTTTCGGCTGTCAACTGTCAACCCAAAGTGACATTTGAATGATGCATTTGATCCTATTTCCCATGAGTTCTATTGGTTACGACTGTCAAATGAGTTTCTTCCATAATTCATAATCGTAGGTTTTAAAACTGCTTACGCATTGAATCTAAAATTCTGGGGGGCTTTAATTAGAAAATACAATTTGTTCATATTTTAACCCAATTTTTAAACTGTCAACTGGAAAAATAGTTCGAAGTGTCAATTGTCAACCCAAAATGACGTTTGAGTAATGCATTTGATCTATTTCCCACTAGTTCAATCCATTACAATTGCCAAGGTACTTCACCAAGGGTATAGTCATAAAGAAAGTATAATAGAGGGGAAACAGCAAGATACGCTCATGAATCAAATTATGCGAGCCAGCACCCCATGCGGACGACATCCAAACTAAAATGTCTGGAGCGGCAAATTCGAACAATTTAGATATTAATTTATTTAATTTTTAAACTTTAACAAAATTTATGGATTGGAAATTAATGCAAAGAAACAATTCTTCATGGTAGACCCTTATTGACCGGAAATATTATGTTTTTTTTTTCAATTTATTTAACATTTCTTCGGCCCAGTTTGGAAATATTTAAATTTTTATGGTTTGTTGACAATTTTCTAAACAATTTTTGAAATGCGACTACGTGATATTTAAATTTATTGAAAACGTCACTTCATGACAGTTTACAAATTAAGAGGTTAGTTTATTTTACATAGAATAGGAATAATGAAAAATAGGAGACCAAAAATTAAATGTGGAAAAAATAAAAATTTTGTTTTTTTTTTGATAAATTAGAAAAATATAAAAAAAAAAAAATATATATATATATATATATAAAAAAATACATAAAAAAGGTTGTAGCACTGGACATCGATGTTTCGCTCTCATTTGAGCTCGTCAGCAGTGCATAACATGGAAGGGGAACAATGAGGAAAAAATACTTAAAAATAAAATTTTTTTAAAATATAAAAAAAGAAAAATAAAGAAATTTTAACATGAATAGACGTTTCATCATCAATTTACTGTGTAAATTGAAGCCCGATCAAATATTTAAATTTTTAACACAGTAAAAATTTTTAACACAGTAAATTGATGATGAAACGTCTATTCATGTTAAAATTTCTTTATTTTTCTTTTTTTATATTTTAAAAAAATTTTATTTTTAAGTATTTCTTCCTCATTGTTCCCCTTCCATGTTATGCACTGCTGACGAGCTCAAATGAGAGCGAAACATCGATGTCCAGTGCTACAACCTTTTTTATGTATTTTTTTATATTTTTCTAATTTATCAAAAAAAACAAAATTTTTATTTTTTCCACATCTAATTTTTGGTCTCCTATTTTTCATTATTCCTATTCTATGTAAAATAAACTAACCTCTTAATTTGTAAACTGTCATGAAGTGACGTTTTCAATAATATTAAATATCACGTAGTCGCATTTCAAAAATTGTTTAGAAAATTGTCAACAAACCATAAAAATTTAAATATTTCCAAACTGGGCCGAAGAAATGTTAAATAAATTGAAAAAAAAAAGCAAAGAAACAAATTGTAAAAAATATAATTTATTTTCAAAAATATAAATAGCACTTACTAATGGATTTACACATCAAAGTAATAATTTTGTTACATATAATTATGAGTGGTACATACGGAAATAATATTGAAACAGATAATCTAAACAGTTAACATTATTAGAAAATGTAATCTTTTTGCGGTCAAATTTGAAATGACTAAGAGTATATTAAACGAATGTAAAAAGTTTTACTAAATGAATGTAGCATTTGAGTAAGAGCGTACAGCAAGCGAACAACTTAAAATAATACAAGTTTAGTAAAAGTGCTTTTTTCACGAGTTTTTTTATATTTATATTATTTTTTGGTACTTTCCTGACAGTTATAAATAAATAATTTTACGGTGCGTTTACACTAGACACTTTATTCCCTACATTTCTCTCTGACATAAGTCTCAACTATCCTGAGAGAAGCTATCTCGTCCCAGCTGTGTAGATAAGTCTAGGATAGCTTTTCTCAGGAGAGCTGACACTTATATCAGATAGAAATATACGGAATAAAGTGTCTAATCTAAACTCACCCTTAAATATGAAAGTATTATAAAGTTACAAATTTAAAAAAATTCACTGTTGATGATTTTCAAAACTTAGTAACCTGATCTGTCTTTGCTGATTTACAAAACAAGAGTTGATTTTTGCCCCATCGAGACCGAAAACAGTGGGGATCTCACCCTATTTACCCACTCAGTGAATAATTCCGGATCATTTTTCGGAAATCTATGCCTCTTGGCTAATTTATCCAAACAATCCGGAACGCAACAGGCATTTTTTCCAGACATTGTATTGAGTTTGCCTGTAAATATTTATTTTGGATTAAACAGTTTTATTAAAAAAAATTATTTTTACCTACCAAGAATCTAATAAAATGTTTATTAAAATCAAAACTAAATATTTAACACAATTGTTCTACAAAATACTATAATACTAAAAAAAACCACTACTACACTAAAAAAAACACAAAAATTAAACACAAATCCTAACAAAAAACCGTAGAATTCGAAGGAAAATGGCGGAATGGTTTTCTTTTCTTTATAACAACTTCTTCTTGTCTTGTAAAATGTAAACAAAACAATCAACTGCGCATCAGTAAATGACAACGCCCTTGACAGCAGCGCTTTTGCGTACGCCATCGTTTCTAAAAGTTATGGTCCCGCGTTTTCTCAGTTAGACAAATCTCTATTTTATTTTATTTATGGGTGTAGTGTATTAAATATTGTGACTATTTGTCACGAAGTTTGCTGGAGTGTCTCGTTTTTGGACAAACCGTCTGGCATTCATAAAGAGACTTTCAAAATATCCCCTTTTTAAAATGTTAGCTTTAAATTTGCAATTTAAAACGTTAGATTCTACAAACAATTTCAAAATTTTCTGAAAACGAATTTTTAAAAAGTCAAATTTGCAAAAATCCAAACATTCGAGAAAAACCCAATATTTTGCAAAAGCGTAGAAAATTTCAAAGTTTGGTAAAAATTTTCGGAAAAGGCGGAAATTTTGAAAAAAGGTCGACAGGTACAAAAACCTGGAAAAAAGGTCGACAGGTACAAAAACCTGGACAAAAAATCGAAATTCTAATGATGAAAGGTCAAAATTTTCAGAAATAGAATTTTTTTAAAAAATCAAAATATTTTCAGAAAAAGTAAAATTTTTGAAATAAGAATTAAATTAAAAATAAGTCTCTACTTCGAAAAAAGTTCAACATTTAAAGAAAAAGTGGAAAGTTTGAAAAGAAAGTCGAAGTTTTAACAGAACACATTTCTAAATAATCGAATGTACAAAAAAAAAAAGATAATTTTGAACAAGAATCGAAATATATTGAGAAAAAGTCGAAATTTGGTGTGAAAGTTTTCAAAAAACTCGAATTTAAAAAAAATAAGAACTTTCCATAATATTAAAGCTTTAGACTATTCTCTGTACCTTCTTTGCGATATAGAGTCATTTTCATTCATGTTTTATTAGCTTTTTCTTCGCCTATTGCTGCTTCCAGAATTCTAGATTTTCAGTAACCTTCAGTAACCTTGTGTTGGTCCTATTGTCTTTGATAAGTTGCCAAATTTTCAAATGTTTTAGATGAGTACTTTGTCAGATATCGATCGCGGCGATTCCCGGTGGGACACGCTGTATATTGGTGGGGATGATTCAAAAATGGCGAAATTTTGAAAAGAATTGCGATATTTAAGGAAAAAATCGATAATTTGAAAATTCTTTCTAAAAAAGAAAAGCGAAAATTTTAAAAAAGGCGAAATTTTTAAAAATAAATAACTGTTTTTCAAAAAATTACCAGTTCAAAACAGCCAAAAGTTCCGAAACGAAATTTTGAAAGATAGACGAATTTTAAAGAAATGTTACGTTTCTCAAAAAGTTGAGATTTTAAAAATGTCGAAACTCACAGAAAGTTAAAAATTTAAATAAAGTCTAGATTTTCGAATACTCAAAATTTGAAAAAATCGAAATTTATAAAAAAGTTGAAATTTTCAAAAAAGATTCAAAAACTTAAGCAATGTCGAATTTTTCTATTGAAAAGTGAAGTTTTTAAAAATTTTAAATTTCATAAAAAATCAAAAATTAAAAAAGGGCGACAATTTGAAGATTTTTGAAATTTTCATTAAGCATTACAATTTTGAAAAAATCAAGCAATTTGAAGAAAATTCGACATTTAAAAAAGCAGAAGAAAAATAATCCGAAATTGAAAAAAAAACGTCGAGAACTGAAAAATCAAGATTTCCAAAGAAAATTCGAAATTTTTAAAGAAAAATCGAAATTTTTGAAACGTCGTACTATTTTAATTCAAAAAAAAATTGTAATTTCGAAAAAACAAGATTTTAAAAAAATCGAAATTTTAAAAAATAGTCAAATTTCATAAATATTTTAAATTTTGAAAAAGATGTCAAGATATTTTCAAAAAATAAAATCGAAATTTAAAAAGTCAATCATTTACAAAAATAACCGCAAAAAATAAATGGCGATATTTTCACAAAATTCAACATTTTTCTTTAAAAGATAACATTTTTACAAAGTTACACATTAAGAAATAAAATAAAAACCTCGTAAAATAAGCAAATTAAAAAAAAATGTGAACTTTTTTTAAAAAAGCGAATTATTCAAAAAAATATTTACATTTTCATTAAAAATATTCAACAAAAGTTTGAAAAATGTTGAAGATTTCATAGAAAAATGGTTTTTCAAAAAAGGGAGATTAAAAAAAACTCTGACATTTTCAAAAATAAAAAGATATTTTCAATAAATGAGAAATTTTGAAACATTATAAAATTTTGAAAATATCAAAATTTTTACAAAATCAAAATTTTGAAAAAGTAGAAAATTTTAAAAAGTTAAAATAATTGCGAAATTATCAAAGGGAAATTCTAATTTTCTTAAAAAAATTTAAATACAGAACAGGAGGGTACAAGGTTTTGGTGGAACGGACTGGTCCTTGGTTGTCTTCAAAAATTGAAATACAAAACTTTCCACTGAAACCAAGAAAAATTAAGAAACACAACAAACCTTGCTCTAACGCGTTTCGACAGCCAAGCTGTCATCTTCATGAGTATCTCTCTGAATTTTTAAAATATTCTAAATTTTCTAAAAATATCGAATTTTGAAAAACATATTTCGAAATTTGTTATTAACTGAAGTTTTCAAAAATGTCAGATTTTATAAAGTCGAAAATTTTAAAAAGGAAACAAATTATGGAGATTTTTGAAAATTCTATTTGATTGATTTTATTGAAGAAAATAGTAATTGGGAAAAAAAGCGACATTAAAAAAAAGTAGGACCTTTTAAACGTCTAAATTTTAAAAAATAATTCAAAATTTCGAAAAGGGTGAGACATTGAAAAAAGGATCGAGAATTGAACAAAACTATTTTTCAACAAAAAATCGAATTTGTGAAAAGTCGCACTATTTTAATTAAAAATAAATAAATAAAGAGAAGTTTGGAAAAGACAAGATTAAAAAAAATCGAAGATGATAGCTTGGCTGTTGAAACGCGTTAGAGCAACCTTTGTTGTGTTTTTTAATCTTTCCTGGTTTTGGGGGACAATTTTTAAAAAAAGGTTAAATGGTTCAAAAATAGATTTGAAAAAAATGTGAAGATGTTTTCAAAAAATAAAATTGAAATATAATCTCAAAATTAAAAAAAAATGGTGAAATTTTAAAAATATTCGAAATTTTTTTTAACAAATAAAATTTTTAGACAGTTAAGAATTTTCAAAAAAATAGAAATATTCAAAAATAAGCTAATTTTAAAAAATGTCGAAGATTTTTAATAAACGAATTTTTTTAAAAAAATTCAGATTTTTAAAAAACTTGAAATTTCGACAGTCGAAATTTTGAAAAATGTTGAAATTTTCATAGAAAATTAAAATTTTCAAAAAAAATAGTTTTAAGGGAAATTTTAAAAAACTCTAACGTTTTCAAAAAGTCAATTGTTTCAATAAAGGCAAAATTTTGAAAAATATCATATTTTGAAAAGATCGAAATTTTCAAAAAATTGATATTTTGAAACAGTCGAAAATTCGAAAATTTCAAAATATTCAAAAAAAACAAATATTTAAAATAATTGCGAAATTTTCAAAAGGAAATTCCAATTATTTCACAAAAGGTAATTTCCAATTACAAATTTTCTAAAAAAAAGAAAACTTGGAAAACAAGACGAATTTTTAAGAAAATGTTCAATTTTTTTATAAAAGAATCGATTTTTTCAAGATGCGCAATTTTCAGAAACAAATTAAAATTGTGTATAGAGGTCACATTTTGGAAAATTGCGAAAGATTAATAAAAAGTTAAAATAAAAAAACTTCAACAAAAAAATTGAAATTTTCAAAAGGGATTAAATTTTTCGAGAAATTTTAAAAGTCGAATGTTGGCGAAAAAGTAAAAATTTGGCGAAAAAACAGTTACTTTTGAAAAGCTAGAAAATTCGCAAAAAACATTTTGAAAAATTTAAGATTCTCGGAAAAACTAAACTTTTTAAAAAGTAAAGAGCTTTAAAAAATTGAAAATGGAAAAAAAGCGAGTCACCATTTTCAAAAAAGTCAATATTTCCAAATAATTTTAAAGTTTCGAAAGGAAGGTCAAAATTTCAAGCAAAGACGAAGTCCTGCTCGAAATTTTGAAAGAGTCAAAATGTCTATATTTAATGTATAGGGAATGTTGGTCCTTCATTTTGGCTTTTACTAACTCGATGGTTCTTCCAACTTCCACTTCTGAGTCCATAGGAGTTACAACTTAAAATTCAAAAGAAATATTTATTGAAAAATTGCTTACATTATATAACATATGAGTTTTTCTCATAGGTATAGGAAAGGTGATCTCTCCACCGTGTCTTGCTTCTTTTACCATCTAAATTCTCCCACCGTGGTGCGCACAGGCGCGGGCCAACCTTAACTTTACAGTTCAAATAATTCGAAATTTTCAATAGCGTTCAGATTTTTTTTAAATGAGAAAATTATCAAAAGATTTAATTTTTCAAAAAAAAAGGATTTTTTAAAATCGATAAATACGGTCAAAGTTAGAAAAGTCGAATTTTCAGGAAAAAGTCCAATTTTGAAAAAAGTCAGAATTGTTAAAAAAATTGTTAACTGAGTAAAATTTTGGTGGAACGGACTAGTCCTTGGTTATCTTCAAAAATTTAAATACAAAACTCGCAAATATTTGAAGAAATAAATTTAAATTGACAAAAAAAATCAAGATTTTGAAAGATGAAAACTTAAACCTTCAATTTTTTCAAAAAGTCGAAACTGAAAGTAAGAATTTTTAATTAATTGGAAACTTTCAAAAAACATAAAATATTTCTAAATAAATGAGATTTTTCAAAAAAGTTGAAATGATATAATTTCGAAAATTTTGATGTTTTAAAAATGTTGAACTTTGTACAAAAACTTCATCAAATAATAAAAATGTTGGAGAAAGGTTGAAGTTTTGAAAAGTTCAAACTAGAAAAAAAGTCACAAAAAATCAGAACTTTTAAGACAAAAGCATAAAAATTATCAAAAAAAAAAGTCGAAATTCACAAAAAAAGTGAATATTTCGAGAAAAATCGAATCTTGGAAAAAAGAGGGATACATTTTTAAATATTCAAAATTATGATAAAAAAAGGAATTAAAAAAAATGAAATTCCTTCTCCCCTCCCCAGCAAAATGTAAAATCTTATAAAAAAAATCTAAGTGTTTTAAAACAGTCAGGGCTCGGTTTTCTCTAAGAAAAGGGATAATGCAACAAGTACGTTTGTTGGACTAATCCTTCCAATGGGATCTAATCTATTTATCCTAGGAGTGAATCCGAGCATTAACTTCTCTTGGGACGATCATGTGGGCACCTATTGCCAAATCTGCCTCTTAGAAGCCTAGGCTTTCTTTTTAGAGCTAAAAAATACTTCACAATCTCATCAGCTATTCACACTATACAAAGCCCAAGTTAGGCCAAAACTAGAGTACTGTTCTCATGATTGGAGTTCGGCCCCAAAGCACACTTTAGCTCTTTTGGATTCAATTCAAAAAGAGCGATTCGCCTAACTGATGACAAGAGTTTGACCGATCCTCTCAAAACACTAGAGCACAGGCGTATGGTTGGTGACTTGTCTCTTTCCTACAAGTACTAGAATGGAAGATGCTCGCAGGAACTAATAGGATTGATCCCCCCAAGGGCAAAATTCTTGAGGCATACAAGACAGTCGGAGACAGCAAATTCCTGTGCGGTCCAGCCTAACACAGTGGGGATTTCTGTCTACAGAGACTCTTTTTTCTATAGAATTTCCAAACTATGGGACGCGTTGCCGAAAGGAGTTTTCCCCAAAAATTAAAACCTATCCTTGTTTAGGAAGGCGGTTCATCGCCGTCTATCCCTGTTTCCTCATCTTACTTGCAGTGATTTGAAGGCATAATGGGGTTACCCTTTGCGACTGGATTAAACTTTACAAAAAAAGTCGGAATTATAAAAAAATTCAATTTTAGAAAAAACAAATTCTAAAATGTCGACATTCTATAAAAAAGCTAGTAATCTTCGTTATCGCTGAAAAATCATACTCACCGATGGGATTTATGACCAAAAGTTAGGTTGGCAAGTACATAACTGTCCAAAAGGGTATCAGTCTATTTGGTAGAATGAACATTCAGCAAAAAATGCAAATTCAATTTAGAAATAGGACCAAAAGATCTTCCCTTATCCAATGTGTCATCAGCATTTGGGTCATCACCTCCTTGCCTTTATGTAGTCAATCCCCAAGAGGATCGTTCATCGCCATCGCTAAGCTCAACCACTTGATGATTTTTTACCCCTAAAATTAATCATTATCTAAATCAATGGAATGAAGAAGTTGAAAGTATGGCAAACATTATGTGAACGTTCACCATTGGAGGTTGACCATCATATAATTAATGTTAGTTAGAATTTTAACCAATAAAAGAGTTACTTTACTATCCTGCACCCTACCAAAGTGTTGTTTGTTCATTTTCTTGTCAATTGCCCAGCTTTTGTCTTGTCTTTGTTATTTTCGAATAATAAAGTTCGATTTTGGTTTGAAAATTTGTAGAAAAAATTCATCTATTTTCAAATATTAAAATGTTAATGCTTAAGTTCCATGTTTTAGGGAAAAAAACTTGCAATCTCGGAAGGAACCCAAAGTTTATAAAAATACATTTTAAGAATTAATTTCTCCGAAGAAAAACTAGCTATTTATAAAGAGATATTATAAAATTTTGAGTTTAAACATGATAAAATTTGGAATGGTCAATATTTTAATCAGGCATTCAAAATTTAGTAAAATTCGAGACTTCAATAATAGTCGAAATTCTATTGCAAAATTTTCATTTTGATTTAAAACTTGTGAATTTTAAAAATATCCCAAGTTTGAGCAATTCTGGAAAATCGACCTTTTAAAATTTCTAGAAAAAGTTAGTTTTGATAGATTTTAATACATTTGATAAAAACCAAACTTACCGTCGAGATTTTTTCGAACAACTAAGTTCACAAGTAGGTACCCTAAACAGACCCTAATGACATGTCATCCACCAGGAGAATGAGATGTCATCCAGCAGGATGACGACGCAGAAAAAATCACGACTTTGCCTCATTGACATAGGATATCCTCCATCCACATCACTCGGCTCATATACGGGCATGACAATTTCTTGATCCTAAAATCAATCAAATTTTTTACAATAGCGAATATAAAAATCCCTAAAAGCTGAGGGGAAAATACATAATTGCTTAATTTTGGTTATCTTCAAAAATGGAAATACAAATCTTGTCCCCTGAAACCAAGAAAGAAGAAACCAAAAAAGAGAGATACTCTCTGAAGAGTATCTTTCTGAAGATGATAGTTTGGCTATCGAAACGCGTTAGAGCAACCTTTGTTGTGTTTTGTAAGCTTTCTTGGTGTCATGGGACAAATTTGTATTTTAATTTTTGAAGATAACCAAAGACCAGTCCGTTCCACCAAAAAAAAAATCAAGTAGTTTAACTCTTTTTACAAATCTTCTAGTTTAAATTTAATAATTATATATTCTTTTGTGAATATTTTCGCTTTAAAATCAAAATATTCGGGAAAGTCGAACATTTGCAAAAAAGTCTAAATTTTGCGAAAGAAATTCCAAGGAAAAAATTTAAATTTTTTTAAAGAAAATTATACCAAAAAAAATGTAAATATCGACATTTTTCTTGAAATCACGTTTTTCGCAAAATTTGACGAAGACTTCGACATTTTTTTATACAAATGTTGCAGGAATTTCAACATGTTTAATGAAATTTAGATTTGTGGATTTTTCTTTAAACGTTGTTTTTCGATTTCTTTTCTCAAAATTGAACTTTACGCATTTTTGCTAAAAATTTCGGCTTTTGTTTAAAATCTCTCGAAATGTTGACTATTAGCACTTTTTTTTAAAAAAATTTGAGTAGGGAAATTTCAAATATTTTTTCTTCAAATTTCAACATTTTTGTTAAAATTTGAATTTTATTCTTTAAAGTTCCACTATTCTCTAAATTGTCTTCCCTCAGTTTTTTAAAAAGAATTCCTTTTTCTCAAAATTTATAAAAATTTCGTGGTCTTCTTTCTCGAAATTTCGAGTACTTCTATAATATCGACTTCATTTAAAATATTGCATTTTTCTTTCAAAAAATATATTATGTTTCTTTCAAATTTGTAGGAATCAAAACTTTAATATAATTTTTGATCTGATTTAAATCAAAAATGTCCAAGAAGGTTCTCTTTTTACTTAAAAGTTAGCTTTTTTATTTAAATGGAAATTTCGACATTTTTCCTCAAAATTTCTAGTTTTTTATAAAGGTTACTTTTACAGCAATTTCAACTTTTTTCTTGAGATTGCGACTTTTAGCGAAATTTCGATATCCCTCATATCTTATAGAAATTTCGACATTTTTCCTAATAATTTTTAGTTTTTTCTAAAAATTACTTTTACAGTAATTCCAACATTTTTTTAAAATTTCGACTTTTCGCGCGAAATTTTGATATCTTTTATATCTGTTTAGGAGCATTGAACCTGATTTGTCACGGCAATGGGATCAGGTACATTTTAGTGCATGTCGATAATTATTAACCCATTACCCTTATCCCATTATCGGAAATCTTGTAATTCGGGCGAGCCTGATATTGGTTCCCAAGAACGGGGTTTTTCCCAGTCGTTAAAGTAATTCGTAAAATTCCTAATTTGGGATGCGGATCCTATCTGGCTTCGTCATGGGCTCCTAGAAATTACTAATGCCTCCCATTAATGAGATTTATCGTAGGTATTTATTGCTGAAACCTTTACGCAGAAACGACAGAAATTATTACAACTTACAACGTGAACGGGTGCGTTTCTTTTCACCCTTTACACTTTTACATTTAAGTTTACCCGAACGCAATTCATTACTTGCGCATCGGGCTAAACTAACGATAGTTCAACTTCTACCAATCGTTAGTTTAAACAATATCGTATATAAATTTTGTATTTTTCCTCAAAATTTTGACCTTACCTCAAATTTTTATTAAGAAATTTAAAATTTCTCGAAATTTCGACCATTTTCTGAACTTTTTTTAAAGAAAATAAGAATATCTAGAAATTTCGACGTTTTTCTCCAAGATTTGTTTTAAGCATTTCCAGAATTTTTTCTAAAATTTGATATTAGCCAACTTTTCGCATTTTATTGAAATTTTGATTTTTCTTCTTTAAAATTCGACCTTTTTCTATTTTTATATATTTGTTTTACTACATTATTTAGATTTAGATTTTTTTATATATTGTTACGTGCGTTATCGGTTCGAATTGATACACGTGATAGATTATACCCACTTTATTACTGAATTAACTCGGCACACTTCAACTGAACAGTAACTCACTAATTATTTAGTAATTGCTAACCAACTTATTGCACTTGCTTCTAACTGACTCACTCGAGGGAAAACTCACCGCCTTTTTATAGTTTCGGCCCGCGGCTTCCAGAATTTTCGGCAGATAAGGCTTATCGAATGCCGAAATTTCTGGAACGCTTATCTGCCGTTTGTTTCGTTATCGCGGCCGCTTTCCCCTTATAAGAACCTTCTAGAAACATTTTTTATTTACTAAATTCTACAATTCTATTCTAAATCCTATTTCATCTATTTACATTGCGTTACAATATAAATGACATATCTCGATTTTTGTTGGAAAAAAAAAAAAGGTTTTCTTCAAAATTTATAAAAATTTTGATTTTTTCATTGAAGTTGCGAATGTTGCCCAAAAGTTCGAATTTTTCTCAAAAAGAATCCATTATAGTTTATTTAAAAAGCTTTTTAGGAAAGGTCTTTCTTAAAGTTCGACTTTTCGCGAAATTTTGATGTCCTTTATATCGTATATTTTTGTATTTTTCCTCAAAATGTTGACCTTACCTCAAATTTTTATTAGAAAATTTAACATTTCGCGAAATTTCAACCACCTTTTAAAAAAGATTCTTTAAAGAAATTTGAAGTTTTTCCTGGAAATTTCTTTCCCAAAATTTAGACCTTTTTGCAAATGTTCGACTTTTTCGAATATTTCGATTTTAAAGTGAAAAATTTGACAAAAAAATATATAATTATTAATTTTAAACAAGAACATTTGTAAAAAAGAGTTAAACTACTTGAATTTTTTTTGGTCCTTGGTTATCTTCAAAAATTAAAATACAAATCTTGTCCCCTGAAGCTAAGAAAGATTGAAAAACACAAGCTCTAACGGATTTCGATAGCCACGCTATCATCTTCAGAGAGATACTAACACCTAATCTTAAAATTAACTCTTATACAGAATGGATCATAAGTAATGGTACATAGATCAATGGTAGATTTTTCGAATAAAAATTATGTGATTTAGCTATATTTACCTTTTACCAAAAGTTGATATTAACAGAGATACAGGGTGTCAAAGTTGAAAAAAAAATTTCCATTTTTTCGCATAACTATGGAACGGATCGTAATATAGGCCCCAAATTTGGTACAAGAGGATTTCTTAAATCGACAAACTCTAATTTGGTAAAATATTTTCAATATCTGATAGGGGGCGCTACCTGCGCTATCTTATATAATTCTAAATCATCACAACTTTTTTGTGCACCCACGTATATTAATTTTATATGAGTTATTTTATTTCCCCATTATTTTTACGTAAAAAGGTGTACTTTCTGAAAGTTGATACGAGCAACCGTTTCCAAGATATTTGCCTTTAAAGCTTGGTTTTAAATTACTAGGATACTAAATTTTCGAAGAAGTTTTGAAAAAGAAGGAATCATAAGACAGCTTTGAAGGTAATTTATGTCAAATATTACTTTGCTAATAATATTATTATCGACATTTTAAAAATCTCAATAAATAAAATCCAAAAAATTAAGACGTAATTTATTTTCTAACATAGAGATGTGAAATATGATGTCTAAGTCCGCAAAAGAAAATTTTAATAGTCTGGGTGGTCAAAGCAGATATTTGGAGATAAATTTCAATAAAAGACAGCCAGATTTTTAATTGTTTACAATACCTTTACATGAAAAAAGTCAGTTTCCCACATACGTTTTTATGAAAATAAATTTTGTTTTGGTATTTTATTTAAATTTGCTCTAGAAATTTAAAAAAATAGATGTAATAATAATGTCAGTAGAGTAATATTGGGTATAAATTATTTTAGAGTTAGTTTTATTACTTTTATTTTGAAATCTACTGCGGAAAATTTACATTTACATAACTTAAAATGAATGTACGTCAAACTTTGAAGGCAAATATCTTGAAAACCGTTGCTTGTATCAACATATAGAAGGTATACCTTTTTTACGTAAAAAATGTAGGTAAATAAAAATATTTAATTAAAATAAGTGTACATGAAGGCACAAGAAAGTTATGATGCTTTAGAATAATACCGAGCAACCGTTTCCAAGATATTTGCCTTTAAAGCTTGACGTGGTTTTAAATTTCCAAGATATTAAACTTTCGAAGTAGGCTTGAAAAAAAGTAATCATAAGCGCCCCCTATGAGTTACTGAAAATCTGTTAGCAAATTACAATTTCTTGACCAAAGAAACCCCCCGATGCCAAATTTCTTGTCTATAGTGAAATGTGTTCATCAGTTATGCGAAAAAATCCCAATTTTTTTTTCAACTTTGACACCCTGTATCTCTGTTAATATCAACTTTTGGTATACGGTAAATGTGGCTAAATCACGTTGTTTTTATACGAAAAATCTACTCTTGCTTTATGTACCATTACTTATGGTCCACCCTCTACACTTAGAATATTCACTACTTGAAATTTATTTTAAAAAACTCGAATTTTTGAAATTTTTGAAATTTTAGTACGGAATTTTGGTTTTAAATGAAAATTTTCCTAAAAAAATTCGAAACTTTGAGTATGTGACCGAAATTTTGAGAATTAATTAAATATTTCGAAAAGAAAGTAAGTCTTAAAACAAATGTAAATTTTGAACTTTACGTTGGAATTTCAGAGAAAAATTATTAAAAATTGTAACCTTAAGATCAGATTTTTTGACCAAAAGCGTAACTTTCAATGGTAATTTCGAACCGTTTTCATGAAAAATCACATGTTTTAGTTTTTCTCTTAATTTCGACTTTTAAACCCGAAATTTCAATCAACATTTTAATATTTTTAGAATAAGTCGAGATTAAAACCGAAATTTTGAATTTTTTTGAATTATCCTTTTTCGAATTTCTGACTTTTTCGAATGTTCAACTTTAAGCTAAGAATTTATAAAAATAAATTTAAGGTGTAATATAAAATGTCAAGAAAACAATCAAAAATTGTAGACTAATTTGCGATAACAGAAAAATTTTGAATTTTTTCGTTTAAAATTTATATTAAGTAGGTCAGTACTTTAATTTAACAAAAGGGAGAATATTCACGTTTGTTCTTTTAAATTTTTTTAAAGAGAAACTGATTTTTACAAAACAAATGACATTTTTTGAAAGTTTTGTCTTTAGAAATACAAAAATCAAAATTTCGAAACGAGATCGAAATTTATATATAAAAATAACCTCATAATTTCCACTTCAATCTCATAATATTGACTTTGAACTCGCATTCGAGTTTTTTCCCGAAATATCGCCATAAAAAGCTAAAGTCGAAAAAAAATTGACGTTTAATATCCAAAATTGTAAAATTTCTAGTAGAATTAAATGAGAAAACCTTAATTCTGATTTAATGAGAAAAAAAATCAAAAGTTCGAAAATGAACTCGAAAATTGGGATAAATATTTTCCCTTCAATATCGAAATTTTGACTAAATCGAATATCCTATTTTTCTTCTAGAAATGTCACTTGAACCTTTACAATTTATATAAAAATTTCAAACTCACGAAGATTGTTGTTAATGGGTAATTTGGTTAATTTAGACTTCAACATTTTGATAATAATTGCTGTTTCTATTTTTTGAGTAATTTTTCCTCGAAAATTCTAGCATATATACATTGAATATGTTAAGAACTGCAAGAAAAAAGTTAGACATTTGCAAAAGAATTTGAAATGTTAAAAACAAATGATAAAGGGACTAGGGAATTTTTCAATAATAGATGTCGCGTTGTTGTAAAAATGCATTTTGTTCCAGTGGTAAAAATTACAAAAAATGCAAAATGTATTTTATCCAGTCTTTACTATTAGGTTTAGAATGGTTGAAAATTATCTAACCAAAAACAGAAGTTTTCATGGTCGCAAAATTTTAAATAATGTTCAGGCATGCCACTGACAGAAAAATGTTGGGAACCCCACTGTATTAAAGAAAAGACAATTTCTACTGGTGCATTTGTGCCTGGCAGGTATAAAATATGTATATGAGGGATCCTAGTATATGGGTAAATTAAAAAGTTACCGTGATGGACATAAACTGAGGTTATTTTTGGATGGAAAGGGTAAAAATTAGTTGAAAGCAAGTCACAGATCTAGAACAACGAAATTACTGTTCCCCAGAGTTATTAGTTCCTCGCCTGAAAGCGGGACAATTTTGTGCCCAGATTTTTTCAGGGACACCAGGTCGAAGAATTGAAAAACGGTACGTATAGTTCATATCAAGTACATATGGGTCAAAATTGGAACTGGCAATAACTTTGCTACTTCCAGAGGATGTTGGCAGCTCAATTTTATTATTGCTCCTTTGCAATCAATATGTTAATTCGTTTTCCTCTTGTGTGTGAGGCTACTTTTTCCGATTAACGTTAGTCATAGTTTATGAAACTGTTTACGCATTGATTCTAGAATTTCAGGCCTAAGAGGCTTTTACAAGAAGACTATATAGTCTTCTTGGGCTCTTAGAAAGAAAAGAAAATTTGTTTACTGTTTTTTTAACCTAACCTAACTCTTCGGCTGTCAGCTGTCAACCCAAAGTGACGTTTGAGTGATGCGTTTGATCTATTTCCCACTAGTTCTATTCGTTACGATTGTAAAGTTATTTTACCAAGCGTATAGTATGTTAAGGTTATACCCATTCGACGCGGATTTACTGGAGGGTCCCGTTTTCGAACAAACCATCTGCATTTGTAACAACCCGTTTTGTTACCGCGTCAACGTTTAATATGTTTATTAATTTTATTTAACATTTCTTCGGCCCAGTTTGGAAATATTTAAATTTTTATTGTTTGTTGGCAATATTCTAAAATAGTTTTTGAAATATGACTACGTGATATTTAAATTTATTTAAAACGTCACCTCATGATAGTTGACAAAATAAGAGGTTAGTTTATTTTGCATAGAATAGGAAAAATAAAAAATAGAAGACCAAAATTAGATATATAAAAAAATAAAGAATAATGTTTAATATGTTGCAAAAAAAGTAATATACAATTCGTAAATAACGAAATCCGCATATAACAAACGACCATTTATAACCACCGACAGCGGCAAGCAAATGGGGCAAATACCTTGGGGCCAACGCTTCATGGGGGCCCCATGAGCTATTACGTCAGTAACTCTTGGATTACAAAAATATTCTTCATGGTGGACTCGTATTGGTCAATTTATTATTTTTAAGTACTTCTCCCTCCTCCATTTTCCCTTTCCTTGTTATGCACTGTAGACAGACTCAAATGAGAGCGAAACATCGAGGTCCAGTGCTGCACCCTTTTTCTAAGGTTTTTATATTTTTTTATATTTTCAAAATTTATTTAAAAGAATTTTTCATGTCTAATTTTCGTCTTTTATATTCCATTTTTTTCCTATTCCATGTAAAATAAACTAACCTATTTTTGTCAACTGTCAGGAGATGACGTTTTTAAAAAGTTTGAATATCATGTAGTCATATTTCAAAAAATGTATCAGAATATTGCCAACTTTCATTCCCAAAAATTTAAATATTTCCAAACTAGATCGCAGAAATGTTAAAAAAAATTAATAAATACAAAAATGTTGTTTATATTTTTATTCGAAAGTGCTCTTTTCCTTAAAATTCCAAGAATAGGTTTTATTCTCGAAAATTCTTCTTTTCAACTTTTTTTCCAAATGTTTCTCTTTAAACATAAAAAAATAATACTTCTTTTTTCTTAAAAAAGAAGTATTATTTTTCGCGTTTAAAGAGCTAGCTTTAAATTCGAAATTTAAACGTTAGATTCTTCAAAGGATTTCGAAATTTTCAGGAGATGGCGAATATTTCAAAAAGTCAAATTTACAAAAATCTTAAAATTCGAGAAAAAGTCAACATTTTGAAAAAAGTCAAAACTTAAAAAAACGACCGAATTTTTCAAAAAGGTGCGAAATTTTGCAAAAAAGATTAACATTTTAAAAACGATCAAAACTTCGAAGAAAATTCGAAATTTTGATCACAAAAAGTCAAAATGTTTAAAAAAGTGTAAATTCTGAATAAAGAACGAAAATTCAAAAAAAAAATCGAAATTTTGAAGAAAATCAATTTTATTAAAAAAGTCGAAATATTATAAAACAAAGTATAAGTTTTTAAATAAGAATCAAATAAACAAAGAAATCGGGACTTCGAGAAATGTCGGGAGTTAAAAAAAATATATCGACATTTTCATGATCAAAACTTTGGCAAATACTCAAAATTTTCAACAAAGGTCTAGATTTAAAGGAAAAGTGGAAATTTTGAAAACAAGTCGAAATTAAAAAAAGATATTTCGAAATAATCGAATTTACGAAAAAAAAGATAATTTTGTGTCCAAATTCTCAAAAAATTCTCAATTTTCAGAAAATGTAAAAAATTCATTGTAATAATAATAATGATTTATTGCACATCCTAGATTAGAAATAGTAGCTATAATAATTATAATATTAAAATTATACAAACGGAACTGAAAACACAACTTGTGATCTGATGGCAAAATAAAGAAAAAAATAGATCTTCTCAAAAAAGCAGAGATTTCGACTCTCAAAATTTAGATTTGATTTTTTATTTAAAAGTTTACGTTTTTAAAGAATCCTTGTTTTGTAAATGTCTACCATTTCTGAATATTTCGACATTTTTTTGAAAATTTAAACATTTTTTAATAAATCTGCTGTTTTGAAAATGTCAATTTTTTTGACTCATTCATTTAGAAGTTTTTGAAAATTTCAATATTTTTAAAAATCCTTACTTTTTCAAAATTACATGTTTTAGGGTAAATTAGAACGACTTTCAAAAAGTTTGGTTTTTTGAAAATTTCGTTTTTTCATAAAAAATTTGAAATTTACTTGAAATACATCTTTTGAAATTTTCCAATTATCATTTCGATATTTTTCAATTTTCACCATTAGTTTAAAATTTTGTTCTTTTCAAAATTTTGAATATTTTTCAAAATTTCGTCATTTTTTGAAAATCTTTACTTTGGTAAAAATTACAATTTATCTTCAAATGAAATTGGAACTACTTCACAACTTTCGCTTCTTTTGAAAATTGGATGTTTTCAAATCTCTTTCAAAATTTTGTTTATAGAACTTTTTTACTATTTTTTTCATAATTGCCACATTTTTGAAAATGTTGACTTTTTATGAAAATGTCGATATTTTTCTAGATTTTGACTATTGAAATTTCGATTTAAAATTCGTCTGTTGAAATTCCGACTTTTTTGAAAATTTGAAATGATTTAAAAAGTTCTTTTTTTTTAATTTCGAATTCTTTTTTTTTAATTAGGCCGACTAAAAATTTTCAAAATTTGATATTTTGTTAAAACTTTGCTTTTTTCAATTTCCGACTTTTAAAAGTTTGGCATTTTTACCAAAATTTTGCCCGACATTTAAAAAAAATTATCGAAATTTCGACTTTTTTTTAGAAACCTGAAATTTTATGAAAACTTAAACGTTTTAAAATTTAGCCTTTTGTTTTAAATATCCGAAGTTCCTTAAAATTTTAAGTTCTTTTTCAAAATTTTGGCTATTTTAAAAATGACATTTTTAAACATCATTTATTATTAAAAATTCCAAAATTTGTATTAAACCAGATTTTATTTTTATAAATTTAAGTTTTTTCCCGAAGTTTGTGCTTTTCGTCATTTCATAAGAAATACTTAAAGAAATTGGACGTAGAAAGACTATCAATCAAAAAAAGGTGTTAGAAACTTTGAGTTTAAAGGTGAATTATCCAGTGTTTTCTCGAAATTTTAATTTCAATCTCGAAATATCAACTTTTTTAAAAGAAATACCAAGAGTAAAGTAAAAATTTCGACTTTAATCTCGAATTTCGACTTTAAACTGAAAATTTTGAGAAAAAAGTCGAAATTTCGGTTATTAAAAATTGAACTGAACACAGCCCAGCGTCATCGGTCAATATTGTATGCTTAACCTAATTTTCGTGTATATTTATGGTCGAATGTTCGAGATTAAAGTCCAAATTTTGACTTTAATCTCAGAATTTCTAGAAAAAGTTGAAATTTCGAGAAAAAAGTCGTATTTTCGAGAAAAAAGTCGAAATTTCGACATTAGAGTCGAAATTTGAATTTTTGATATTTTCACGAAATATTGACTTTTTCTGGAAATTCCAAGATTAGTCAAAATTTCGACTTTAATCTCAAAATTTCAACTTAAGTCTAGAATTTTCGACTGTAATCTCGTTTCGACTTTAACCTAGAAATTTCGAGAAAAAAGTCGAAATTTTGGTTATTAAAAAAAATTACTGAACACATTCTACTGTTGACCGTCTAACGACGATACCTAACCTAACCATAGAATGTAGAAATCTCGAGATTAAAGTAGAAATTTCCAATTTTTTCCGAAATTTCAAGAACAGAGTTTATCTGTAATCGATATTATATTAAAGTCGAAGTTTTGGTTTTATTCTCGGAATTGCTAGAAAAACGTCGAAATTTCAAGATTAAGACGTGAATTTTCGAGAAAGAAGTCGAATTTTCAAGAAAAAAGTCGAAATTTTAATTTTAATCCCGATATTTCTAAAAAAAGTCCAAATTTTAAGATTAACTCGAAATTTTTAACAAACATTTCGTTTTAAGTTGTTTCTTTTCTCCACCTTCGTGATTTTGATTCGTTAAGCCCGCAATTAAATATTTAAAAAACATCGGAAAAATATCGAGGTAACGCTATCGAATGCCGATGTTTAAGACATCGATTTTTCATTAAAAAAATATCGATGTTCAAATTTCGATTTTTTTGGCTGCATTCCTACACTAGATTAGAAAACTTTTGTACACACGTATTAAAACCACGCATTTGTCAATCTTTGACAATCTAGACATGCGTTGAAAACATGAGTAAGCACAGCCTAGTTGATGACTTTTTTTCATTTGAACAGCTTATAGAAACGAACATCAAAATATCGATCATTCAAAGCTTTTGAATAAATAATTATCCACATACCATTAAAATATGAAATCGGCAACCGTCTTTTTTTTTCATAATAAATTATGTTAATCACACCGGACACTGGACAAATCCACCACCGAGTCTACTGACTAAAGGTCAAACGACTTTGACATTATTTTCAGTCTCTCATCACTCCACTGCTTGAAGAAAAGTTCAACTAATCAGATCATTCATTCGGCCTACTGAAGTCACATGCTGCGTAGGAAATTCGTCGCATCAAGTAGGTTGGATAGAAAGATGCTAGGTTGCCAGATTGTGAACACATTTATTTTGACAACTGTCGGTAGTTATCATGATTGATAGCTTAATAAGGGAATAGGATTGATTTAACGTAATATTTTTGTTAAAAACTATGTACGCGTAATATTAATTTAGTGCTTGCTAATAATTTATCGAGTTTTAGACGGTTATTAAGTTAACGGATATTGTTTTCTTGGTGATGTGGTTGCAGTTTTGGATTAAAAAAGAAAAGCAGAAAAAGTATTCGCAGGGAAAAAAACTTATTTAAATGTAAGTATTTTTTGTCTTAAATGCATGTTTGTTTGTGCTAACAATGTTTAGTTGGTTTACTTTGAAAGTTTATGTGTTGTATTAGAGATGCGCATCGAATGTCGATGTTTTGAAAACATCGATGTTACGCAAAAAAGATTTTGTTTCCAATATATTCAAGACAACGTTGTTCATCCAATCGATTTTTTATATTGTTTCTATTTTTGAAAACAATCTTATGTAAAAGGACAACTTGCACTATATCATTTTAAAATATTTATTTATTTAATTTCGATTTTTTGTTTAAAGTTTTGACCATTTTTCAAAGTTTTTACTTTTTTTGAAAATTTCGAATTTTTTTCCAAAAATGTCGACATTTTTACAAAGTTTCGACTTTTATGCAGTAAATTTGACTTTTATTTAAAAAATTGGACTTATTTTTGATCATTTTCAGTTTTTTGAAAAATTATTTTTTTTCAAAATTTCGACTTTTTCGAACTTTTTTCAGAATTTTTACTTTGTTGACAATTTCGACCTTTTACCATCAAAATTTTAGCATTTCTCAATATTAGACACTTTTTCCAATATTTTTGCTTTATTTTTGAAATTTTGATTTTTTATAAACTTGATTATGTTGAAATATTGTTTTATTAAAAACTTCCACCTCTTTTCAAAATATACGTTTTTTTCGAAAATTTCCTTCTTTGTTCAACAATATTTCAAAGTTTTTACTTTTTTGAAAATTTCGACTTCTTTCTTAAAAATTTCAACTTTTTCTCGAAGTTTCGACTTTTATGTAGTAATTTGAGCTTTAATTTAAAAAATTCGACCTTTTCTCAACATTTTCTTTTTTTTTTTGAAGAATTGGATTTTTTTCAAAATTTCGACTTTTCTGAAATGTTCAAATTTTTTTCAGAATTTTTACTTTGGTGAAAATTTCGAACTTGTAACATCAAAATTTTGACTTGTCTTAAAATTAGAACATTTTTTTAGAATTTAAACTTCTTCAAAATTTTAATTGTTTGTGAAAATTTCGACTTTTTTAAAAAAATTTAGACTTTTTCTCGAATTTTCCACTTTTATGTCGTAAATGGTTCTTTTATTTGAAAATATGAAAAATTCGACTTTTTTTTGAAAACTGCCAATGTTTTCAAAAATTTGATGTTTCTCAAAATTTCGATTATTAAAATTTTCGAACTTTTTTCAGAATTTACACCTTTCTGAAAATGTTAACAAATTGCCATCAAATCTCGGCTTTTTTCTTAAGATATTATGACTTTTCAGAATTTAAACTTTTTCAAAATTTCGATTTTTTTTCATAAATATCGACCTTTTCTCGAATTTCCAACTTTTATGTGGTAAATCGTATTTTTATTTAAAAATTTGAAAAATTTGACTTTTTTTTGGAAACTGTCACTTTTTTTTTCGAACTTTTTTCACAATTTCTGAAAATGTTAACATTTTACCATCTTTTACCATCTAATGTCGGCTTTTTTCTTAATATATGCTTTTTCAAAATTTAAACTTTTTCAAAATTTTAATTTTTTGTGAAAATTTCGACTCTTTTTCAAAAATTTCGACTTTTTCTCTCGAACTTTCGACTTTTGTGTGCTAAATGGTATTGTTATTTGAAAATTTGAAAAATTCGACCTTTTTTGAAAACTGTCCTTTTTTCAAAAATTCTCTCAAAACTTCGATTTTTAAAATTTTCCATTTTTTTTCAGAATCTGCACCTTTCTGAAAATGTTAACATTTTGCCATCAAATTTCGGCTTTTTTCCTAAAATATTATGACTTTTTTCAGGATTTAAATTTTTTACAAAATTTCGACCTTATCTCGACTTTTATTATTTTATTTTCGACTTTTATGAGGTGAATGGTATTTTTATTTAAAAATTTGAAAAATTCGATTTTTTTTTGAAAAATTCGATTTTTTTTGAAAACTCACGTTTTTAAAAATTTGGATGTTTCTCAAAATTTCGACTTTTAAAATTTTCGAACTTCTTTCACTATTTACACCTTTCTGAAAATGTTAATATTTTGCCATCAAATGTCGGTTTTTTTCTTAATATATGATTTTTTTCAGAATTTAAACTTTTTCAAAATTTTAATTGTTGGTGAAAGATTCGACTCTTTTTCAAAAATTTCGACTTTTTCTCTCGAATTTTCGACTTTTATGAGCTAAATGGTATTTTTATTTAAAAATTTGAAAAATTCGAATTTCTCAAAACTTCGATTTTTAAAATTTTCGATTTTTTTTCAGAATTTAGACCTTTGTGAAAATGTTTACATTTTGCCATCAAATTTCGGCTTTTTTCCTAAGATATTATGACTTTTTTCAGAATTTAAATTTCTTACAAAATTTCGGCTTTTTTCAAAAATTTAGACTTTTTCTCGAATTTTCGACTTTTATGAGGTAAATGGTATTTTCATTTAAACCATTGAAAAATTTGAATTTTTTTGAAAACTCACTTTTTTTAAAAATTGGACGTTTCTCAAAATTTCTATTTTTAAAATTTTCCAACTTCTTTCACAATTTACACCTTTCTGAAAGTGTTAACGTTTTGCCATTAATTTAGACTTTTTTCTTAAGAGATTACTTTTTTTCAGAATTTAAACTTTTTCAAACTTTTAATTTTTTGTGAAAATCTCGACTTTTTTTCAAAAATTTCGACATTTTCTCGAATTTCCGTCTTTTATGTGGTAAATGGTATTTTTATTTAAAAATTTGAAAAATTTGACTTTTTTTGGAAACTGTCACTTTTTCAAAAATTGGATGTTGCTCAAAATTTCGAGTTTTAAAATTTTCGAATTTTTTTTAGAATTTATGTTTTTCTGCAAATAACATTTTGCCATCAAATTTCAGCTTTTTTCCTGAGATATTATGACTTCAAAATTTAAGTTTTTTTCAAAATTTTGACTTTTTTCAAAAATTTCGACTTCTCGAACTTTCACTGTTATGAAGTAAACTAGATTTTTTTCTTTATATTTTAAAATTTGACTCTTTTTAAAAATTTTCACTATTTTGAAATATGGATTTTGGTCAAAATTTGGATTTTTAAAATTTTTTCTCAGAATTTTTAACTTTTTTGAAGATGTGACTTTTTTCAGGATTTAAACCTTTTTCAAAATTTCAATTTTTTGTTAGAATTTCGACTTTTTGTGGAAGTTTCGATTTTTGTTTAGCAGATTAGCTATTACCGGAGATCCCCTTTGCGGATTTAACCGAATAATTAATTAGAATTTAACACAAAAAGTGACCAAAATTAAAGAGAATTTTTAAATTTCTTGAATTGACGGATCAATCTAATTGTTTTAATTTGTCCCTGCAATAGATAGTGCTGCCGATTAAATATGCTTTCTTATTTATGAAATTGGTTTAGATAAACGTAATAAAACTAATTTAATCAGCCATACACAGCTCTAAAGAGTTCGTCCAGATTGCAGTATCTTCTTTTGACTAAAGGGTTTATCAAAACCTATAAGTATCGTCAAATTTGAAAAGGAAAGCTCTATTCAAATACACGAAATTATTCTGTTCTATTTCAAATAAAAGAATTTTATTTCGTGAACAGTTTTAAAAACATCCTATATAAAGTTGAATACACGGAAAATATGACAAAAGGACAAAACAAAATCGGCGGGTTACCAAAATATGGAAGAACAGGTAAAATACGGAAGATTTGGCAACTGTAACTGCAGATAAGCTGTAAAGAGAGGGAGTCGCGTTAACACTGTCAAACTGTCAGACCATTTATTTCCTCTAAGAGAATCCTACGTGTAAGTTACATTAAGTTTAAACTCTCTTTGCATTTATTTACGTAGAAAATGAGTGATATGCGCGAGAGTAGAAAATCGGGAAAGTGAGTGTGATCTGGCAACACTGAAGCGGACAAACAGACAGACACACTTTCGCATTTATATATTAGAACGGATTTGTAAAATTTACATCTTAATTCTAACTTTTCTAGAAATTACAAAATGAAACTTTTTTTCTTGATAAACTTGTTTTAAGATCCTTTTTTTCCAGATTTCAACATTTCGAACTTGTACTTTGGTACTTTTTTTTGTTGTTCAAATATTGAACATCAAATCCAGAAATGTCTTCAAGATATCGACTTTTCTAGAAGCTTTCGGCTTTAATTTCAACATTTTTGTTTTAATTCGAACGTCTTCCACTTTTTTTCGAAAAATTTCGACATTCAAAACAAAATGAGGAATTTTTCTAGCATTTTTTCAATTTCAATCTTTGCAAATAGCACTTCTGATGTTCTGGGTTTGTCACGATTTACCTACTTTCCTCGGATTGCATAGTTCCCATGCTTGAAAGAATTTTCCATTGGAAACTTCGATACACTGAAAGTTCTAATTATTTCTACTCTAAATTATGGCTTGGGAAACTCAAAATGAAAATCTTTTTATACACAAAATCCAGACAAGTTCAAGTATCAGAAGTTAATAATGATGTTATTTGCCAATCAATTAGAAATATTCCCTTAGTTTTTGATGAAAACTTTATTGGGACACTTTTTCCAAAGAATTTAAAAATATTATTAACTTTAATTAAAGAACAAGTATTCTTGGGTCACCTTTTTGAAAATTTCGATTTTTTTTTGAAGAATTCGATTTTTACTCAGAATGTAAAATTATGTACTTTGAAAACTTCGACATTTTAAAATATCAACTTTTTTCAGAATGTCGACATTTTCTCATTCGGCTCCCAAAATTTCAAGTTATTTCGAAATTTTGACATAATTTGGAAAATTTGGACGTTTTTCGAAGTTTTTACGTTTTTTGAAAATTCCAGCATTAAAATAAAGATTTTTGAATATATTTTGATTTCCTTTTATTGGAAACTTTATAATTTGTTTTTGTTAAAAAATTTCTTTTTTAAAAATTTGCTTTTCAATAATTTAAATTTTTAATGTTTTGGATTTATTTCGGAGTTTTTTTTTGGTAAATTTTGACTTTTTATCACATTTTTGACCATATTGTTGGAAATTTTGACTTTTTTTTTTTTCAAAATTTCCGTCTTGTTATTGAATATTTTTGCAACATTTTTTAAAACTTAGACTCGAACTTTCAACTTTTTTGCAAACCTTACTCTTTTAAAATTCGATTTTCGTAAAATATTTCCATTCTGAATACGATTTTTTTTCCAATTTTAGCTTTTCCTCGTTTCGATTTTCTGAAAATAACGATTTCTTTTTAATCTGACTTCGTTTTTTTTGAAAATCTTGACTTTTTTAAACGTTTCGACTATATTTTGAAAATTTCGAATTTCCAGTTTTCGATTTTTATTAATTTCCACTTTTTCCAAATTTTAACTTAATTTGTAAATGTCAATTCTCACAATTTTGACTCTCTTTAATTTTCAATTTCTTGAAAATTTTGATACAGAATTTTGGTCTCTCCAAATTTTGACTGTATTTTAAATATTTTGTTTTTTTCTAAGCATGATTCTGTTGAAATCTTGCTTTATTGAAAACCGCTTTTCTTAATTTCCACTTTTGTTCAAATTTTTTCTGGAAGTGTTGATATTTCTTTGAAATTTCGACTTTTTTTGAAAAGTTTCGACTTTTATGTAGCAAATGAAGTTTTTTATTTAAAAATTTAATAAACTCGACTTTTTAAAAAAATTTTTACCTAATTGAAAAATTGGATTTTTCTCACAATTTCGATTTTTAAAATTAAAAAACTTTTTTTTAGAATGTTTACTTTTTTTGAAAATGTTAACCTTTTGTCGTCCAATTTCGGCTTTTTGTTAGGATATCATTTTTTCCTGAATTTAAACTTTCCTCAAAAATTTTATTTTGTATGAAAATTTCGACTATTTTTCAAACGTTTTTAATTTTTTTGAAATTTCGAGGTTTATGTAGTAAATGGTATGAGCGTTATCGGTTCGAATGATTAACACTTGGTGAATTGTAACCATTTTATTTCTAAACTGAACTCGGAACACAACAATTGTAATTCACTTACACTGTTTAATTAACCAACTTATTCATTAACTTCTAACTTACTCACTAACTGACTCTAAGGGAAAGTTGACCGCCTTATATAGGTTCCGCTTCGGGTTCTAGAAAAATCCAGCAGATAAGGCTTATCGTTTGCCGAAACTGGAGCGCTTATCTGCCGTTTGATTTATTATCGCGGCAGGTTCCCCTTATCAAATTTTCTATAAAATTCCCAACTAAACTTTATAATTACATTTTGTTACAGTATAATACAAAGCATCGAAGTCTATTTTTAAATTATGACCTCCTTGGGGCAATTTTAAATTTAACTTTTTTTCCTCAAAATCTGGCTTTGAATTTGAAATTTCGATTTTTTCTCAAAGACTCGAGAATAGTGTTTAAATTTAGATTTCATAAAAACAATTTTATTCTTAAAATTACGAAAATAATACAAATTGAACGCTTAAATGCTAATTTTCCAAACAAAAAAAGCCGCGATATACTTTTTAATTTAATTCTGTTTATTTAAGAGTATTTTTTTAATCAAAATTTAAACTTTTTCTCGAAATAAAAAGTTCGCACTTTTAGTTTTTAAATGTTTATTTAAAATATTGATTTTAATAGCAACATGTAGACGTTCTTTTTAAAAAGTCTTTTGTTATGCAATTTGTATTTTAGTTTCGAAATTATTCCCGAAATGTTAGGATTTTTGAATTATGTATTACTAGCATCGCTTCTGGTCGAAATTCGATCAAAACCAAATACATGTTTGTATGCAATTCCCAATTCTTCGTCTGATGATTTGAAGAAAGAAGTGAAAATATGAAAAATTTACTCATTTTAAAAATGTATAATTTTTTATTTCTATTTAAAAATTTCTACTTTTTTGAAAATTCCAAATTATTTCTCAGAATTTAGATCTTGCCCAGAAATTTCAACTTTTTTTTGAATATTATAAATTTTTATTATCAAAAATTCTCAATTTGCAACTTTTTTCAAGTTTCAGCTTAAGAAAAAACAGAATCTTTAGCAACGTCAACTTTATCTTTCAAAATTTAAATATTTTTTAAATTCAGTTTTTTTGAATGCTTACGTCATATTTGGACTTTTTCGAAAATTTTGATTTTTACAATATTTCGGTTTTTTCTCGAAACTTATTTTGTTGAAAATTTCGACTCTCTGAAAAATTCTGCTTTTCTCAAAATCCCAGTTTTTTAATAATGTCGACTTTGAAAATTTAGATTCTCGAATTTTTGACCCTTTAAAATTTCCGACGTTTTTAAATTCTATTCTTTTTTGAAAATTTGGCCTTTTTAAAAAATGTTGATATTTTTTTCACCTTATTTGAAAGATTTTTACTTTCAAAAAATCCTATTTTATTTTGAAAATATTGACTTTTATTCAAAATTTTGACTTTTTTTGAAAACCGCGACTTATTTTAAATATCTTCATTTTTTCAAGAGATTCAAAATTCAATCTTTTTTCAAAATCTCTACTTCATTTGAAAGTCACCTTTTTTGAATATTTTTATTTATTTTAAATTTTCGATTTTTTCGAAATATTGGGTCTTTTCAAGATTTCAATTATTTTTTTCGAAATTTTGCCTTTTTCAATATTCGATTTTTTGAAATTCCATTTTTTAAAATATGAATTAAACATTTCGATTTTTTTTTGAAAATGTTGACACTTCCATTGAAAATGTCAAGTTTCACAGTTTCCATTTTTTTCAAAATATCCACTCTTTTAAATAAGACTTTCTCAAAGTTTAGATTATTTTTAAAATGTTGATCTTCGTTTTCCACTTTTGAAAATTCCAAGTTTTAAAAAATTTTCTTTCGAACATTTTGACTTCATTGAAAATGTTTACTTATACTTTTTTATTACCTTCTAATACACAAAATTGCTCCCTATTTTTGTCAAAATTTTAATTTTTCAGAGTATTCTACTTTTAAAAAAGATATTTGCTTTTTGGTTGCAATTTCGATTTTTATTTAAATTCGAATATTTAAAAATTTTGACCGTTTTCAGGATTTAGAGATATTTTGAACAATCCAATTTTTTGCAGAATATTTATTTTCTTAATTTACTTTTGGGGGAATTTCTTCTGCTCTGAGATTTTTGATTTTATCGTAAAATCTCAACTTTTCAAAATTCCGCGATCTTTTTTAGTAATTTGCACTTTTTTTTTGAAATTTCGGTGGATTTCTTAAAATTTGATTTGTTCTCTCAGTTTTTACTTTACTTCAAGATTTTGACTTTTGAATAATTCAAGTTTTTTTGAAAACTTTTGACCTTATTAAAATACTCACTGTTTATGGATTTTTTCAAATTTTTTTAGAACTATATGTATCTTTCAATTTTTTTTCAGAATTTTGTCTTTTTCTTAATTTTTTTAATTTGCTTTTTCCAAAATTATTAGATATTTACTTTTTGTGCAATTTTTGAACTTTTAAAATTTTGTTTCTTTCAAAATTTGATTTTTCTTTCAGAATTTTGTCTTTTTCTCAATATTGAAATACAAATCTTGTCCCCTGAAATCAAGAAAGATTAAAAAACACAACAAAGGTGGTTCTACCGCGTTTCGATACCCAAGCTATCATCTTCAGAGAGATACTATCAATATTTTTTTTTTCAAAAATGCGATATTTTCTTCAAAATGTCACGATAACGAAGGCTTCCACGGCCAGAATTAGTACAGGATATATTTCTTCCGGGATTGGACCGTGTCAAAGAACTACTAAAAGTGTTCGACGTTTCGCCCACCATCGTAGGGGGCTTCTTCAGGAACAAAGAAAAGAAACAATAAATGAAAAAAGAAATATAAATAAATATATTCCCTTATATTTCTCTTTTAATTTATTGTTTCTTTTCTTTGTTCCTGAAGAAGCCCCCTACGATGGTGGGCGAAAGGTGGAACACTTTTAGTAGTTCTTTGACACGGTCCAATCCCGGAAGAAGTATATCCTGTATTCAAAATGTCACATTTGGCTCCAAATTTTGAAATTTTTTTCGTGGCAGGTTTTTTCAATTTTTTATTTTTTCACAATGTTTGGAAATGTTGGTCTTTTTAATAATTTTCACTTTTATCAAAATATTTAACTATTTTTCCAATCTTCGATCGTTTCTCAAAGTTTCCACTTTTTTATTTGAAAGTTATGTCTTTTTCGAAACTTCGACATTTGCTCTGAATTCCTAAATTTATTTTGAATATTTCGGTTTTTATAAGTTTGAACTTTTTTAAAGTTCTGTCTTGGTTTCATAATTTTTAACTTTTTTAAAATATCCACTCCTTTAAACTTACCTTTTTCAGAATTTTGACTTTCTTGAGGTTTTTGATTTGTTTCTTTTGAATTTCGACCTTTCTAAATTTTGTCTTGTGGAGTCAAAAGTGTTTTCGAAAATTTATTTTTAGCTTGTATAAGTAAACTCAAAGTTTTTCCAGTGTAGCATTATCATTCTACACCTCCCTCTAAAACATGAATTTTTAAAACCGACCAAGTATAAGTTTCATCATTGCTTTCATGATATTCTTTATTCAAAATTTTTGATTATAAAATGATTTTATAATTTTTTTCCTTACCAACTTTTGCTACCCCCTTAGAACTTGAGAATTAATAAAATCGGCAAAATACGCATTATTAACTCTGTTCCAGGCTAATTTCAAGACTCCATACCCCATTTCACCTCCTTTTTACCCTCTTAGAGGACGAATATCCAAAAATCCCCTATAATTGCTTATTTAGAGCAAGAAAGGAATTTTCTGTCCAAATTTCATGTTCCTGACTTTAGCAGTTAAGGCTGTGCGTTGATGATTAGATTTTTCACTAGATCAAAAATTCTCTCTTTATAATCTAATATACTATAAAATTCTCCGTCGTGGTGTTTGTAACCAAACTCCTCCGAAACGAATGGACCGATTTTGATGAAATTTTGTGTGCTTATCGGGTAGGTCTGAGAATCGGCCAACATCTATTTTTCATACCCCTAAATGTTAAGGGTGGTCCACCCCAAAATTTTTTTTTTATTTTTTTGACAAAATTTTTTGTTTTTATCTTTTCATGATTCAGCATTAAAAAATACATACAATTCTAAATTTTCACCCTTATACGATCAACCCCTGATTTTTAATTTTGTGGAAATAGTTTTAAATTAAAAGAGAAAATTTTACGTGTTTAATAAATATACCTGTTTTATTATTGTGAAAGGTAAGTCAAATAATAAAAACAACAATAATAATAATAATAATAATAATAATAATCGATGGTAGGTTCTGCGCCTACCATGGTTTTAACAGGTAACGGGGAATCAGGGTTCGATACTCATACCCATCAATGTACGTTTAATATTCACGTTAGAAAAGTGAAAGGTGAGCACAATAGGTTGCGCACGAAAACGTAACGAGGTCATCCGATCACTAAATTTTATTCCCCATATTTTTTTCATACCGGGGGCCTTATATGAAAATCGATTCTTAAGGAGTTAACTCCATTTAACAAAAGAGTATGTGCTTTTTTTTAATTTGTTATTTTTAAATTATTTATAACTTAAAAATATATAAACTATTTTCGATGTATAGATAGCTATCAATAATTGTAATTTAATATATGTATATTTGTTACTTTAATGAAAAATAATTTATTAACTTAAATAAAATATACTTTAATTGTCTACAACGCTTCATTCCTCTTTCAATTATAATTACATCCCCACACACTTACGAGATAGTGTTAGTTATTTTTAAAAAAAATTCCTAAAAAATATTTCCTAGAAATAACGTACAATTCTAAATTTTCACCCTTATATGATCAACTCCTGATTTTGGCAAAACAACGTTTGCCGGGTCTGCTAGTATTAGTATAGGTAACATAAATTATTAATTCTTTATTTGTAAATTTTGACTTTTTTCTATGGATTTCATTTCAAATTATTACATTTTTCCTAAAACTTCAATTTGAAACTAGAAATTTTGCTTTTTTTTAGAAATATTCAATTTTACTTTAAAATAAAAATTTTGTGTCTTAACTTTATGTTTTTTGTAATGAATGCAATTATTTTTCAATTTGATATTACTCTAAAAATGTTGGCATTCTTTTATATTTTATGTAAATTATTTTTTTTCCAAAATTTGATTTTTCCAGATTCTAATTTTTACGTTTCTCCTAATCTTGTATTTTTGAGTTTTTGAAATATTGACTATGTTCTCGAAATTTAATTGATCCTGATTTATCAATCATTAATCTCAAAATTTTCAATTTTTTAAATTTCTATTCTTTCTCAAGTTTTAGTTTAGTCTCGAAAATAATGAGAATTTTAAAATGTAACTTAAGAATTTTAAGAAAAAAAAATGAAAGTTTCCAGAAAAAGTAGACATTTATGAAAAAATTATCACTTTTAATTTAGTTTTTTTTCCTTTTAATGAATATCAAATAATCAAGAGTTATAAAAAAATTTCTGAAATAATAAAAAAAAACATTAAAATTTCAACAGGAGCAGCACTCAACTCAACAAAGAGCACGCATTTTCCCACCCTTGACATACACCAATATAGAAAAGCAATGTGTAAAAATTTTTAGTTATTTTGATTTAGCTGCTTATTTTTTTTTAAATTTAATCCACTCGCACAGGGCCCCATTAACCGGTGTGAAGACAGCGACCAAAACCCAGCCGCCACTTTTACGACATTAACCGAACGTTCATGGGCGTGCGGGTATCGCGATATGAGTTGACGGCCGGCAAGTAGCATGCAGGCAAAAAATAATCCGTCGTAGCGGCGAAAATATTAGCAGCGTTAGGCGACCATTGCATTAAAGTAAATATCTCTAAATTATATAAAAATTCATATATACCAAACGCGTTGATCTAACCAAATAAAACTTTACCATTTTGTTCACAAAAACATGGGAATTCAATTCGTACAAGCTCATCAACTAACGCCGGGATCCTCAGGGTGAAATGCACCCCTTTATACGAATTATATAAAAATTCAAATCATAACTACACCCTGGACCTAACCAAATAAGATTTTGACATTTTATTTAAAAAAATATAAAAAATTAACAGTAAAAGTCTTATTTACTGACGACGGGATCTTCGGGGTGAAATGTACCCCTATCTATAAATTTAAAAAAAATTCAAATCATAACTACAGCCTGGACCTAACCATATACGATTATGGCATTTTATTCAGAAAGATATAGAAAAGCAACTGTAAAAAGTTGATCGACTGACGGCGGGATCTTCGGGGTGAAATGTACCCCTAACTATAAATTCTAAAAAAATTCAAATCATCACTACAGCCTAGACCTAACCAAATAAGATTTTGGCATTATATTCAGGAAATTATAGGAAACTAATTGTAAAAAGCTGATCGACTGACGGCGGGATCTTCGGGGTGAAATGTACCCCTATCTATAAATTTAAAAAAATTCAAATCATAACTACAGCCTGGACCTTACCAAATAAGATTATGGCATTTTATTCAGAAAGATATAGAAAAGCAACTGTAAAAAGCTGATTGACTGACGACGGGATCTTCGGGGTGAAATGTACCCCTAACTATAAATTCTAGAAAAATTCAAATCATCACTACAGCCTAGACCTAACCAAATAAGATTTTGGCATTTGATTCAGAAAGATATAGAAAAGCGACTGGAAATAGCTGATCGGCTGACGGCCGGATCTTCGGGGTGAAATGTACCCCTATCTATAAATTTAAAAAAAATTCAAATCATAACTACAGCCTGGACCTAACCAAATAAGACTTTGGCATTCTATTCGAAAAAATATGGGTAATTATCTATAAAAAGCTGATAGACTGTCGGCGGGATCTTTGGGGTGAAATGTACCCCTATCTATAAATTTAAAAAAAATTCAAATCATAACTACAGCCTGGACCTAACCAAATAAGACTTTGGCATTCTATTCGGAAAAATATAGGAAATTATTTATAAAAAGCTGATCGACTGACGGCGGGATCTTCGGGGTGAAATATACCCCTAACTATAAATTCTAAAAAAATTCAAATCATCACTACAGCCTAGACCTAACCAAATAAGATTTTGGGATTCTATTCAGAAAGATATAGAAAAGCAACTGTAAAAAGCTGATCGACTGACGGCGGGATCTTCGGGGTGAAATATACCCCTATCTATCAATTATAAAAAAATTCAAATCATAACTACAGCCTGGACCTAAGCAAATAGGATTTTGGCATTATATTCAGGAAAATATAGGAAATTAATTGTAGAAAGCTGATCGACTGACGGCGGGATCTTCAGGGTGAAATGTACCCTCAACTATAAATTCTAAAAAAATTCAAATCATCACTACAGCCTAGACCTAACCAAATAAGATTTTGGCATTTTATTCAGAAAGATATAGAAAAGCAACTGTAAAAAGCTAATCGACTGACGGCGGGATCTTCGGGGTGAAATGTACCCCCAACTATAAATTCTAAAAAAGTTCAAATCATTACTACAGCGTAGACCTAACCAAATAAGATTTTGGCATTTGATTAAGTAAGATATAGAAAAGCAACTGTAAAAAGCTGATCGACTGACGGCGGGATCTTCGAGGTGAAATGTACCCCTATCTATCAATTATAAAAAAATTCAAATCATAACTACAGCCTGGACCTAACCAAATAGGATTTTTGCATTATATTCAGGAAAATATAGGAAATTAATTGTAGAAAGCTGATCGACTGATGGCGGATCTTCAGGGTGAAATGTACCCCTAACTATAAATTCTAAAAAAATTCAAATCATCACTACAGCCTAGACCTAACCAAATAAGACTTTGGCATTCTATTCGGAAAAATATAGGAAATTAATTGTAAAAAGCTGATCGACTGACGGCGGGATCTTCGGGGTGAAATTTACCCCTAACTATAAATTCTAAAAAAAATTAAATCATCACTACAGCCTAGACCTAACCAAATAAGATTTTGGCATTCTATTCAAAAAAATATAGACAATCAACAGTAAAAGTCTTATTTACTGATGGCGGGATCTTCGTGGTGAAATGTACCCCTATCTATAAATTAAAAAAACAATGAAACCATAACTGCAGCCTGGACCTAACCAAATAAGATTTTGGCATTTTATTCAGAAAAATGGTAAAAATCAACTATGAAAAGTTGATCGACTGACGGCGGGATCGGAGAAAAATACGATACAGACATTCAGCTGGTTGAGGTTTTGATGTTGATGATTGTTTCTTAGGCTTAGGTTTCTTATTTCCGTATTAACCTATTTTCATATCAAATTTGAAACATTTCCGTTTACACTTTGACCAGGCTTAGAACTGGCAGAATCGTTTTTGATGATACTGGCGTGTTTAAAAATGAGTCATGAAAATGACTGATGTTGTTAGGCGAAAAAGGTGACTACTAAACTGGTTACTTTTGACTGATTGACTTTTTGAAAAATATTTTTTGATTCTAAATATAAATTATCAGTACATGTTTTGAAAAATGTACTTTCTTAACTTCTTTTTCTTTCTACCAACATATGACTGCGATCAGAGTTTTCAAAACATTAACATATTTGATTTATAGATATAACCATTGAATTCAAATTGGCATGAGATTATTAAGTGGAAAAGGAAGTTAGTGGTTAATTACAGAATTTCGGTCTTTTATCATCGTATGGTGGAATTGGCATAAAATCTTTATAACAACAATTACCAACTTCGCTCGGATTAAGAAATCGTAATAATAAAAAAAAACTTATTTAATCATTGCGATTTCTCGGACTCGCTCTTATGATAGTTGTAGAAATAATGTGATATTGTCGTAATTATCCAATTTGGTTAAGAGTTTTGTTTATAATCTGGTTGGTCACATGGAATTATAGTTTCATAGATAGAACTATGTTCTGCAGTTGGAGTAATCCTGTGTGGCAAATAGAGTATTATATATGTATTATTATCACGAAAAAGTGCCTGCTCTGTGATAATCATTACAATCGATTTATAACTCAAAAACTCTATTTATCAATAGACTTAACAAATAAACATGAAATTTCTATAATATTCAATAAAAATCTTAGTTTTCCCGCATCGGAAAAAATCGAAAAATTGGCAAATCGGCAGGGAAAACTAAGATTTTATTTAAATATTATGAAAGGTTTATATTTATTTGTTAAATTTATTTTTTGAATTATGAATATTGAGCAGCTTCATTAAATAAGGAATAAAAAGGACAATTTATTACAGTTTATTAAATATATGGTTTTGAACATTTTTTTCGTAAGTGGTGAATTAGTATAGCCGACAAAGAGCGCACATTGAATTTTTAAATTGATCATTAGGGTTTGTTCTGTTTGTAAGACATTTTATGTGAAAATTTCTTCTGCAATATAAACATGTAAAACAATCTGTTGTCGTAGAAGTGTCCCTAGCGCAATAAAGACAAACAGCTTTCATGTTAGAAGAATTTTCCAGTATATGTAGTTTTATTGTCTGTCTGTAACTGTTAATATCTATTGGGGTAGTTAGAGAATTGTTTTTGCAAATTTGTTGAAAAAAATGAATAACAAACATTCCGCAATTGAAACTATCCGTTTGAAAATGGTGTTCTGGTGAAATAATCTCCCATTCACTTGCATCTTTGTCGTCTATTGAAGAAATTTTCAAATATTTCTGAAAATATTTTTCTCGTTTTTCTTTAAATTTAGTGGTCTTGTATGAATCTAGGTATAAAAATTTCTTATTAATTTCGTCAGCAATTATTAGCAAGAAGTGGGAAAAATTTTCATTTATTGGAAAAACAACGGGTTTGTCGTGATTTTCTATCTTTTCCTGCAATTGTCCATTTTTATTTGATTTAGAAAATCGGAACGAACTTAATTCAACTGATACAACATTGTAATCATTTTGGATGTTAAATAAATAAAAACAAATATCTATGATAAAACTTGAGAGTTCCTTCTGGGGATTAAGGGTGAAGTAATCTTCAATCAGTATTTCTTTGATTGGACATGTTGCATTTTCAAACTGGGCTACTGTGTAACTACGATTCTGTTTATTTGAGTGCTCCCATCTGTCAGGAATGTTTACATAATAGTCAGGATCATTGACAAGATCGTTTGGCAAAAGAGTAACTTCTTTCAATGGACACCACTTCCGTTTTTCCATGCTAAGGTTTGATGAGTCAGAAATTATTTTGTTAATCAAAAAATCGTATAAATAAAAACTTTTTAACTTTGGCAGCATATTTTTTTCCCAAAAAATTGTATTTCTGTCGACTCTTACAATTCTGATGCCTTTAAATGTAAAAATTGTCAAATCACACCAATCTCGATCAGTTAGTTCCAACAGTCCTTGTATTTGAAAGTAATAGTCTGCTGTGATTTTAAGTTTATTTTTTTCCAAAAATGTAAAATTAATCTGTTCTGGATCTTCGTATCTATACTTGTAAGGACACTTTATTTCTATTATTCCACGTGTTCCAATTAATCCATCTGGAGAATCTGCTATATAACAATATTTTTTATGGACAAAAAGCCCTGTAACTTCGCATATAACATTATTTTTCAAGGTATATAAATCTCGAGCTTTCTCTTCATACATTTTTCCATGCTTAATTGCTTCAGTTTCTAATTTTCTAGGAAATAAAATATCTTTAATAATATTTTTTTTGCTTGTTGAATTACATTTACAAATCCTGGCAAAAAATGATGCAGTAATTCTACATTTTCTCTCATTCCACCATAAATCCGAATCTCTTTGGGCAGAAGTAATTTTTGAAAGTTCGATCCTATTGTTATCATCAAGAAAAATGGTTTGCATTTCATCCATACATTTTGCGAAAATGCTACAAGATTCATTTTTAATTAAAGGAAGTGGTTTATCTTCATCAGCAATTTCCGTCTCAGTGACTGACTTATTGCTTTCAAGAGCTCTCATTATTTGCAGATTTTTTCCAATAAAATGACTATCTAGTTTTTTCTTCTTTTTGTTCCATTCTTCTTTAGCCAATTTTTCACTAGAATTGTCATCTTTAAGACCCCTTTTTGGTACTTTTGATCTTACTGTTAACCCCGTTTTCTTTATGTCTAGAAGTATTTCTTTATATGTTGCATTCACTTCATCTTCGTGTTTGCCTATAAATCTTGAAAATCTAAAATTTCTGGTTCCGTTTAAAATGTGACATTATAAATATCCGAAATAGTTTTCCACTAATGCGTTGCTTTGTCTATTTTCTTCAGTTTCTAACATTAATCCTGTCCATAATGGAGAAAAAGACATATACAGGGTGTTTCATAATTGCATGCTGAACCGGCAGGGGTATATTCCTTGGGCAATTTTAAGACAAAATTTTATATTAACATGGGTCCGGAAACGCTTCATTTTCGATATACAGGGCGGTAAAAATTGAAGAAAAAATCGGTTTTTCTTCAATATTTCTGAGACTGGTTTAGACATTTTTTTGATATTCAGTACACGATATCTGGGTATAAAAGCAAGTATTTGGACAAAAAAACATTTGTTCTGATTCTACCAGTGGCTTTCCCACAAACAGGTCGATACACATTTTTGAAAAAAAAAAAAAATGTGACGCCAATGCTATTTTTCAAAATAAGAATTATTTTCCTAGTCTTTGCTGTGTTTCTATCAAAAATGAGCTCTTGACTTTTTGTCCTACGACGGCCGGTTTCCGAATTAAAAAATAAAAATCATTTACTTGCTATGCCGCTGTGGTAGATTAATTTATTAATGAAATCTTAACAATTAAATTAATTAAATCATATCAGGTGTTGAAAATGTCCACCACCTGCAAGTATGCACGCCTCAACTCTTCTTCTCATAGATTCGCGTACTCGTTGAAAAATTCCTGGCGTATTTCTTATAGTGTTGCAGGAATCTGTTATGCGATTTCTCAGTTCTTCTTCAGTTTGGATTGGGGTGCTATAAACTAAGGTTTTAAGGTAGCCCCATAAAAAATAATCTAGACTGTTCAGGTCAGGGGATCTAGGCGTCTATAATTCTATTCCTGCTCTGCCTATCCAGCGATTATTGTAATTTTGGTCCAAATATGCACGTGCCAAAACACTAAAATGCGCAGGGGCACCATCGTGCATAAACCACATTCGATTTCGGATTAAAACGGGGACATCTTCTAACAGCACTGGTAAATCATTTTCAAGAAAGTGACGATAATTTTCTCCATTTAATCTTCTTGGCAGAAAAAAGGGTCCAATTAAATAGTCGTCAACAATTCCTGCCCACACATTTACCGAGAATTGTTCTTGGTGATTGACTTCGACCGGCATGCGGGTTCTCTTCAGCCCAAAAGTGATTGTTGTGGAAGTTTCTAATTGCATTTCGGGAAAAACTGGCTTCATCAGTAAATAATACTTCTCTGTCAAATAGTGGATTTTCAACAATTTTTTGAATAAACCATTGGCAGAAATTTATACGAAATGGTAAATCCCGAGGCAGTAAGGCCTGAACCCGTTGAATATGGTAAGGGTATAACAAAAAATCGTGAAGTATCCTCCAGACTAAAATATGGGAGATATTTAAATTACTAGCAATTTTCCTTGTGCTTATTTCGGGATTTTGATCAACTGAATTAAGAACAGCTATTTAAGTTTCTTCTGTTCTTGCGGTTCTTTGTGCCCCTTTTAAGTGATGATCGGGTTTAAAACATCCCTTCTCGCGTAGTCTTCTATGAACGCTTGAAAAAGTTCTTGCATCTGGCACAATTCTTTGCGGAAAAAGCTCTGCATGCCTGGCTTCAAATGCATTTCCATCCGCAAGACCGTACATGTAATGAATATCGGCAAACTCAGCATTCTCAAACATATTTTCTTATACTTATCAATCACTCACATTCAGATAAAGTATTGAAGTGAAAAATTTGACACTTGGTTGTAAACACAAAACTAAATCTCAGTGGCCTACTAGATTTTCATTAATAAATTAATCTACCACAGCGGCATAGCAAGTAAATGATTTTTATTTTTTAATTCGGAAACCGTCCGTCATAGGACAAAAAGTCAAGAGCTCATTTTTGATAGAAACACAACAAAGACTAGGAAAATAATTCTTATTTTGAAAAAATAGCATTGGCGTCACATTTTTTTTTTTAAATGTGTATCGACCTGTTTGTGGGAACGCCACTGGTGGAATCAGAACAAATGTTTTTTTGTCAAAATACTTGCTTTTATACCCAGATATCGTGTACTGAATATCAAAAAAATATCTAAACCAGTCTCAGAAATATTGAAGAAAAACCGATTTTTTCTTCAATTTTTACCGCCCTGTATATCGAAAATGAAGCGTTTCCGGACCTATGTTAATATGAAAATTTTGTCTTAAAATTGCCCAAGGAATATCCCCCTGCCGGTTCAGCATGCAATTATGAAACACCCTGTATTTTCGAATAACTAAATTTAAGACGTCTTCGTTGTAATAAATATTTTTATTGTCAGTGCCCTTTATTGACTTACTCTTTGTGTTTTGAAATATGTCATTATATCTTTGATAAAAAGGACTAGCAGCATAAAGTGGTAAGTCTGTTTCAACGGAATAATCTTCCTTCATGAGTTCGCAATTTATTTCAGTCGATGGGAAATCGTTCTTGTACAATTTAAAAAAATCAGAAAGTAATGTACTATGTGTTCCGTCTTGGCTGGACATTAATTTTATGACATCTTTAAACCATTGGTCTAATTGTCTGATAGTTTTCATACTGACCCCT